>JAUJYV010001075.1:0-22384 GCA_033995625.1 Ophyiulus pilosus
CCCAAAAAACCACAAATTCAAAACACAAAACCAAAAAACATCCAAAAAGCAACTTCAAAACACAAATCCCAAAAAACCACAAATTCAAAACACAAAACCAAAAAACATCCAAAAAGCAACTTCAAAACACAAATCCCAAAAAACTGTCGTTTTTGTTTGTGATTTTTTGTTGTGGTTTCACAATTTGTGAAAACAATTTAAAAAACGATTACATTTTTCCACACACACACACGTAAATTTCAAACAAAACTAAATACTAAATAATTTTTGTGCATGCACGTTCATAAATAACGGTGCGAATTTCGAGCAGTTGCATTTCTCGCAAAAAAGTCCATTTCTGAAGCTATAATTTAAAACAATGAGGAAAAAGCATAAATTGCAGGTGTATTTTGTGTGAAGTAAATTCACATAGGCATTGAATGCGCGTACAATGTTGGCTTTGGCAAGGTAAGCCGAGAGTACGACTCGCTCTCCGAGAGTTCAATGACCTGAGAAACGAGATTTTACTGTCATGGCCGACCAAAAACGAGCGTCCACGTTAGGCTTATCTACGAACCGTTTTTTTTTGCTATACTATAAAAAAAAATAAGAGACAATAAAAAAATTGGAGCCAAGATTTCGGTTGGAATTTTGCGAAAATGTGCGAGTTATTCGCTAGAAATCTGAGTGGTGAATATTTTGTTGAATTTCTCATTTTCATCCCCATTCGGAATCGATAATTCAATGTTAGTCACATTTTGAGGCAAAACTAGGCAGGCCATTGACCCCGGACACAAATGACTGCGTGGCTTCGTACGGTGTGTACAGGGTGCTGGAAAATAATAATACTACACGTGCGGGGTCCTGGAAAGTCAGGGAGGAATGTTGGGGGAAAAGTTGTGGCTTTTAGGGTGGTGTATTTTAGGAATTTGCCCAGGAAAATGTAAGAAATATGCTGGAATATTTGTAATGTTCTGTATTTTAAATGATTGGAGTGTTTGACAGGGTGCTGGAAGATAATAATACTACACGTGTGGGGTCCTGGAAAGTCAGGGAGGAATGTTGGGGAAAAAATTGTGGCTTTTAGGGGGGTGTATTTTAGGAATTTGCCCAGGAAAATGTAAGAAATATACTGGAATATTTGTAATGTTCTGTATTTTAAATGATTGGAGTGTTTGACAGGGTACTGGAGAAATAATAGTACTATATGGGGGTCCTGGAAAGTTAGGGGGAATGTGAGGAAAAAATTGTGGCTTTTAGGGTGGTGTATTTAGGAAATTTAGCCATGAAAATGTCAGAAATACATATATATACTGAAAATGGGGAAAATGGAGATTTTGAGCCTGTATGGTGTTTGTGAAAGTCCTGGAAATTGTGGGAAAGTATACTGCTGAGATTCTGGAAAGTCAGTGGAATGTGTGGTTTTTGGGGTGTATTTAGGAAATTTGTCCAGGAAAATGTATACGAAATATACTGGAATGTTTGTAATGTTCTGTATTTTAAATGATTGGAGTGTTTGACAGGGTGCTGGAAAAATAATAGTGCTATATGGGGGTCCTGGAAAGTCAGGGGGAATGTGTTGGGGAAAAAATTGTGGCTTTAGGGTGGTGTATTTTAGAAATTTGGCCAGGAAAATGTAAGAAATATATACTGAAATGTTTGTAATGTTCGGCATTTTAAATCATTGGAAATACTGTAATGAAAGTCCTGGAAAATTTAGGAGCTTCTTGATAGTCAGTGGAATGTGTGGTTTTAATCTGGGTTAAATTATGACATTTATTGTGGTTTATTTAGGGAATCTGTCTTTGAAAATGTAAGAAATGTATCCTTAAAATCGGTAAAAAGGGAGATTTAAACATGCATGGTGTTTATGAAAGTCCTGGAAAATATACTGAGCTTCTTGAAAGTCAGTGGAATGCGTGGTTTTTGGGGTGTGTTTAGGGAATTTGGTCAAGAAATCTGTAAGAAATATATATGTATATACTGAAAATGGGGAAAATGGAGGTTTTGAGCCTGTATAGATGGTGTTTATGAAAGTCATGGAAAATTTGGGAAAGTATACTGCTGAGCTTCTGGAAAGTCAGTGGAATGTGTTGTTTTTGGGGTTGTGAATTTAGGGAATTTGTCCAGGAAAATGTATAAGAAATATCCTGAAAATGGGGGAAATGGAGATTTTGAACCTGTATAGATGGTGTTTATGAAAGTCCTGGAAAATATAGAAAAATGTACTGAGTTTCTTGAAAGTCTGGGAAATGTGCAGTTTTAATCGGTAAAAAGTTTTTTTTGTGGGGGGGGGGTTGTGCAAGGGAATTTGTTCTGGAAAATGTAATAAATATACTGAAACGTATGTAATGTTCAGAATTTCAAGTCATTGAAAATGTTCTTATGAAAGTCCTGGAAAGTGTAGAGAAATATACCAAGGTCGTGAGAAATCTAGGGAATGTGTGTGATGTACATTTTTCAGGGCTTTCATATATTTTTTGAAAATTTCGAAAGTTCTTGAAAATATACGATAACCTTGTAAAATGCAGAAGGTCCTGGAAAGTCGGTGGAAGTTTTTGGGAAATTTCATATAGAGAGAAAATTGTTTAAAATTAAAATTGTCCAACGTTTCAGAAATTACTCTCAATTTCTAATTTAGAACTGTAATTACACAGAGGTCAGCGAGGGGATAAACTTTTAAAGCCCCTCTCTTTTGTTGCGAAGGAATTTGCCTCCACCCATGGCTGGCACCACAATGGACCGTTTTGAGAATGGGCCGGCTGGTGGGACGTTGAACCCGCCACCTGAGTCATAGGGCGTTTTCTTCTTTATTTAGAAGAGATTACCATTGACTCTCGAGGCCCTAAGGCCCTTGTCTAGATAATGGGATTCCACATGTTTTTTTTTCAGAATTAGCAATAATGTATCTTTTGTTTTAAAAGCTTTATTTTAATTGGTCGACTTAAAAGTTACAAAGACCCAAACAAAGATTACAAAGATTTAAGTTCCAATAAAAAAATATCACACGTGTTTAATCCCTATAAAGGACCCGAAGGTCTTGTGTAGTTCTAAAGACGGTCTTAAAAACAGGAATATGGGCGGTGTATGGCTAATTCAAAATATGGCTAGACCAGAAATTAGACACGTCTGGACAGATATGGCCAGATAAGTTCATAAATGGCCAGGTATGACCATATACTACTTTGCCACATATTTCCATGTATGGCCATACTTGGTCCATGTATGGTCCATCAGTTGCTAATTAGTAGTAATTTTATACACATATAGCTTAAGTATTGCTAATATATGAATAATCAGTTGCTAATTAAGGCACAAATTGCCCATCATTTCTCAAGTATGGTTTATATATGGCTATATATGGTCCATGGAAGGCTAAATGTAGCTATATATGAACCATAAATGATTATATAAGGCCCATCAAGGCTTAAATATGGCCCATCAATACCTAAATATGGTCCATCAAGACTTAAATGTAGTCCATCAAGGCTTAAATGTGGCCCATCAAGAGCCAAGTATGGCTCATCAAGGGTCAAGTATTGCCCATCAGGGCTTAAATGTGGTCCATCAAGGCTATACATATATGACCCATCAAAGCTTAAATATGGCCCATATGTGGCTGTATATGGCCCATCAAGGATTAAATATGGCCCATCAAGGCTTGAATATGGCCCATCAAGGTTTAAAAATGGTCCATCAAATCTTAAATGTGGCCCATCAAGGGTCAAGTATGGCCGATCAGGGCTTAAATGTGGTCCATCAAGGCTATATATGACCCATCAATGCTAAATGGTCCATCAAAGCTTAAAAATGGTCCATCAAGGTTTAAATGTGGCCCATCAAGGGTCAAGTATGGCCCATCAGGGTTTAAATGTGGTCCATCGAGGCTATATATGACCCATCAATGCTAAATGGTCCATCAAAGCTTAAATATGGCCCATCAAGGCTTAAATGTGGCCCATATGTGGCTGTATATGGCCCATCAAGGATTAAATATGGCCCATCAAGGGTCAAGTATGGCCCATCAAGGGTTAAATATGGTCCATCATGGGTTAAATATGGCCCATCAAGGCTTAAATGTGGCCCATCAAGGTTTAAATGTGGCCCATCAGGGCTTAAATGTGGTCGATCAAGGGTCAAGTATGGCTCATCAAGGGTTAAATATGGCCCATATGACCCATACGTGGCTGAATATGGCCCATCAAGGGTTAAATATGGCCCATCAACGGTCAAGTGTGGCCCATCAAGGCTTTAATATGGCCCATCAAGGGTCAAGTATGGCACATCAAGGTTTAAATATGGCTCATCAAGGCTGTAATATGGCCCATCAAGGATCACGTATGGCCCATACATGGCTATATATGGCCCATCAAGGGTTAAATATGGCCCATATATAATTTTTCCAGCCGGGGGTAATCCCAAAACAAGAAACGTAACGGTGCACATTAACGAATCCATCATTTGTAAATCTGTGATTAAAATAAACACGACGAGAGCGCCCTCTATTAATTAATTGGTGTTTATTTATTCGAGCAATGTTTATCTAATCTTAACGCCTTGAAAAATAGCCAAACGAGATTTTCAACAACAACAAAAAATTCTGAAACTTTTGATTCAGACGAGTAAAAAAAAACAAAAAAAAAACAATGCTAAGCATGGATGACCAGAGGGCGCTTCCTTCCCTCGGACAGTTATTTTAGAGTTGTTTAAGAGGGGGGGTCAACGACCTCCAATTTCGCCTTCTTCGTTTCGCCTATCAATTCACCCTCAGATTAACGTTGGACTTTTAAACCACAACTGACCACTGTCCACTCCATTAAATCTTCCACGTTTCCCACCCTGCCTCAGTTGACTCTCCAACATTTTGGGTATTTTTGGGTAAACATTTGTCCCTCAAATTTCGATGGAAAAACACATCCGATTTTACGGTCACCTGATATGGCAAAATCATTACAGCTGACCACACGATTGACAAACGGGCGTGTTATACGCACTTACGGTTAATATTGACGTCCAGCGGTGACGTCACCGGGGCAGCCATCTTGGATTCAAAATGGCGCCTTCTAACGGGTTACTAAAAATTGGTTTTCAGCTTGTAATTGCTATTTATGTAGTGTTGTTATCTTAGGGCAAGAGCAAAATGATGGGCATGCACCTGATAAAGGACTAAGGGCTTGAAAATTGTTAAGGGTCCTAAGAGAGGGTCCTGAAGGGTCCTAAGAGTCCTAAGTGTCCTAAGAGTAGAGTTGTGTGATCTAGAAAATAATGTGTAACCCTCTTTTCTTATTCAGGTGCCTTTAAGTATATCAGTATAGTTAACCTGTTTTTAAATAATGGAAAAGGGCCCTTTGTAATCGTAGATTAAAACGTGGTGTTAACGTGTGACAAATATACGTTAATCGTCCATTAAGTGAACTTCCCAATCAGATGTTTTAATTTGAAATATTTTTCCAATATTTACAAATTTTTAACTTAACAAATATTTAGCAATATGTTTTCTTAAAAAATGGCAAAAGGACTCCTAATCGTCGATTAAAACGTGGTCTTAACGTGTGACAAGTATGGTAATCGTCCATTAAATGAACTTCCCAAACAGGTGTCTTTATTTTAAATATTTTACCAATATTTATAAATTATCAACTTGATAAATATTTAGTAATGTTTTTTTTTTTTTTTTTTAAATGGCAAAAGGACTCCTAATCGTCGATTAAAATGTGGTGTTAACGTGTGACACATGCGTTAATCGTCCATTAAATGAACTCCCCAAACAGGTGTTTTGTTTGAAATAGTTTCCAATATTTACAAATTATCAACTTGATAAATATTCAGTAATGTTTTTTAAAAAATGGCATTAGGACTTAATCGTCCATTAAAAAGTGATCTTAACGTGTGACAAATACGGTAATGGTCCATTAAGTGAACTTCCCAAACAGGTGTTTTTATTTGAAATAATTTCCAATATTTCCAAATCTCCAAACATCAATATTTAAAACGTTTTTAAAAACAAAATGGGAAATGAACTTAATCGTCGATTAACATTTGGTTCATAATCGTCCGTTAAACGAACTTCCCAAACAGGTGTTTTTGAAATATACATATAACATTTTGAAATATATTCTATATAACATTTTCAACTTTGATCAATATTTAAGCAAGCAGTCTTTAATAAAACCGTTACGAGGACTTAACCGTCGATTAAACCGTGCATGGTGCAACCCTCGACGCGTATACGGAGAGGAGCGTTTTTTCGGTGCCACGTTGAAAACGTGTAAACATAATAAATAACGCTAGCGGTTTCGTGTGACGTCATTGGGGAAGGAGGCGAAATTTAATCGGTTGACCGTGAAACGCGTTTTCACTGTGGGGTCAACGACCGACCTCAAGCTCTCGAGCTAGCTCTCTCACTCTCTGTCTATTTTACTCTCTACTTTCGCGATCATAATATACGAGGGCAATCCGTGAAAACGATAAAAAACACGCACAAAAAGCTACAAAAGCCAGTCGAAAACCCTCGGGACAAAAGGTAGATAGATACACAAAAAAGCAGCCTCGTAAATTGGCATTGAAAAGCAGGAAAGTCCCTGATTAACAGGGTTGTAAATACTCACGTGGTGGTTATTGGGCCTCCCATGCTATAAGAAGACTAACTTGGCACGCGGGGCTGGCTTTGTGTGACGTCACGCTCACGTGCGTTTTTAGAAGATTTGTTGCGCGTGCTGCTGCTGTTTTTTGGAATTGCGCGTGCTGCTGCTGTTTTCGGTCTCGCGCGTTTTTAGAACCGTTTGTTTGCGCGTGCTGCTGCCGTTTTTTTGGTCTCGTGCGTTTCTAGAACGTTTGTTGCACGTGCTGCTGTTTTTTTGGCCTTGTGCATTTTTAGAAGAATCGAGGGATTCATAAGCTGTGGTCACGGAATGGATTTCAACCGATGGAAATCTGATTTCATCTTGGCTGAAATCGGTTTCGTGACCATAGCTATGTATATAATATAGTTTTACTTTTGCAATTGGTAATAGTTTGTTGATAGTAGGGCACCGAGTTGATGGGTTCGTAAATTATGGTCATGGAACGGATTTCAACCTCGCTGGAACATGGTTTTAACCGGTACAAATCTGATTTCATCTTGGCTGAAATCGGTTTCGTGACCATAGCTATATATAGTTTTACTTTTGCAATTGGTAGTAGGTTTGTTGATAGTAGGGCACTGCATTGATGGGTTATGAACTATGGTCATGGAACGGATTTCAACCTCGCTGGAACATGTTTTAACCGGTACAAATCTGATTTCATCTTGGCTGAAATCGGTTTCGTGACCATAGCTATATATAGTTTTACTTATGCAATTGGTAGTTGGTTTGTTGATAGTAGGGCACTGAGTTGATGGGTTCATAAGTTATGGTCATAGAATGGATTTCAACCTCGCTCGAACATGTGTTTTAACCGATACAATCTGATTTCATCTTGGCTGAAATCAGTTTCGTGACCATAGCTATATATAATTTTGCTTTTTCAATTGGTAGTAGGTTTGTTGATAGTATAGGGCACTGAGTTGATGGGTTCATAAACTATGGTCATGGAATGGATTTCAACCTCTCTGAAACATGTTTTCAACCGATGGAAATCTGATTTCATCTTGGCTGAAATCAGTTTCGTGACCATAGCTATATAGTTTTACTTTTGCAATTGATAGTTGGTTTGTTGACAGTATAGGGCACTGAGTTGATGGGTTCGTAAATTATGGTCATGGAATGGATTTCAACATCGCTGGAACATGTTTTTAACCGATGGAAATCTGATTTCATCTTGGCTGAAATCAGTTTCGTGACCATAGCTATATAGTTTTACTTTTTCAATTGGTAGTTGGTTCGTTGATATTAGGGCACTGAATTGATGGGTTATGAACTATGGTCATGGAATGGATTTCAACCTCGCTGGAACATGTTTTTAACCGATGGAAATGTGATTTCAACTTGGCTGAAAATCCGTTTCGTGACCATAGCTACGGTTTAATTTTTTTCAATTTTTAATATGGCATTTCGTTACTAAAAGTAAGAAAAGTTTCAAAAGCCGTGGTCACGAAATGAATTTCAACCGATTATAAACAAGCAATATTTACAGCACGAATTCACAATTTTTTATTTTATTTGGAGGATATTTATTTTATAAATTTTATCAATTATTTGGTCATCAATAAATATTGAAGTAATAGATAAGAAAAAAAGCGCGTCATATTTTACATTATTTTCATGTTTGCTGCTTATCAAACAAAATACAAATACTATTAAATATAAATAAAAATTCATTTTTTTTTCATATCCCCCTCCAAAAATTGCATTTTATTGCAAATATTTGTTGTTGAACCAGTCATATGATGTCCCACATTCGTATATCTGACCTTATATCGACAATACTGGACGCCACTGGACACCGCTGTAATACCCTTACCTTTTCTGATATGTCCATACATGATGACACCCGTGTCAATTTTCAATTTAAGCAATATAGTCATGGAAAAAGAATGTTTTACAAGGTGTGTCCGGGGTGGGTCATTGAACCACGCTAATGGTATTTCGCCTGTCCACTTTTTAAGGTCACTGTTTTTGGATCCGGCCTCAAAGACGACCTTTGTTTTGGAAGGTTTTTTTTTTTACGATTCCGAGTGTTGTCGAATAAGCCGTAAATAGACCAGTGGTCATCCTCGTGTCACGTGACGACTGAAAAGTGAATTATGGCCGCAGAAACGAGATGGTCAGTGTCGAGTCCGGCCAGTGACCCCACTCACTGCCTTGACACACATTTTCTTAACCCAGGGGGCGTTGGCTCCTTCTCTGGAACCTACGGATTTATGGCCGCCATTTTGGAGGGAGGGATAAACTCGATCCTCCAGCGGTGGTCAAGCCTACCCATTGTATATATATCACCATATACAGTACCTGCCATAACCGGTCAAGCAATACTATACTGTTACAGTTGCGTGTACTGTATTTTATACTGACCATATATGGCTGTATTTAGCCACCGATTGACCATCTATATCGACTGTACAGGGTGTGTGTTTAATGGACTTTAGACACCCACCGTATTTTGGGACCCTAGCGTAGGCACCTGCAACTTACCACTTGATTGATGAAGGACCTTAATTTTGTTGGAAGGACGGTTTCGCCCACCCCATTGTCCGAACAACGTTTTTTCCCCCCTCTCTCCTTTGATTGTTTGAGACCCCTCCGTCTGTGGGACTGGCCATTGGTCATCTATTTTGTTGTTGTTCTCTACGTCCAGACAGGACAGGTTTCCCCTGCCCTAGCCGGTGGTCACTTGTTTTGCTTTTTTCTTTTTCTTCTTCATCCCCTCCATACCTAGACGACCCCTCCCTTTTTAACTTTCATTCCCCCTTCCTTTTCCCCTTTTTCCTTATTTAAAAAGCAATTTGAAAAATGTCCGAAACACAATTGCGATTGACCAGAGTCCGAACACACCCGGATATGCTTACCTGACCACGTCTGTCTGTCTGTCTGACTCTTTATTCGGTATTAAGACGTGGACACCTGAACACATCTGAACGAAGGAATAGGGAGGCATTTTAATGCGTACATTTTGAGGATTTGGCGATGTTTGTACAAAAAAAACCCGAGATATTTGAAGTATATTTTAAAAAACGTACGTCTAATTTACCTGATTTTGCAAAATTAATTAACATTAGAACAGCACGTCGAATTGGAATGTTCTCACGTGCCAAAATGGAATGCTTTCACGTGCCAAAATAGAATTTCCTATTTGTAGAACAGCATGTCAAAATGGAATGCTTTCACGTGTCAAAATGGAATGCTCTCACGTGCCAAAATGGAATGCTTTTCACGTGCCGAAATGGAATTCCCTCACGTGCTGCTCACGTGCAACAAAAGAAATATAAAATTCGAAAAGAGCGCGAAATTCAAATTTCCACGTATACAACTGGGAGGCAGGGATTCAAATAGTATGCGTTATATCTTCTGTTATTAGATATCATATCTATATATTAATATTCACTCTCTAATAATCTCTGCGAAGTTGGGATTCAAACACCTGGAAAGTCTGGAATAGGCAGGGAAAAAAATGATCAAGGTGGTTCAAAATGGCGACTAGTAAAAGACTATTTGTTGGACATTGGTTTAGATAGTTTTCCGCAATTTGTAAATTATTGTAAATGATGTTCTTGATATAATTTCCTCGATTAACATGGGAAGACAACAGATTGTCGTGTTTTTGCGTTTTCGTGCGTCAGGATGGTCGGTGATATTATTTTTTAAACTGTTTCCCCCACATGTGTCTCATCTTTCTAGCACTTGTTGATTCTTTGATCCAGGATATTGACCTGCGTGGTCATCCTTTGGTGACACATATGCAAGTCACTCGACACATGCTTCTTAATTTGTAATCCCAATATGGCGAAATTAGCCAGACAAAATCTGTATTGTAATGCAGTATGTGGCGTCCAGACTTCAAAAAGTATAAGTTGTGATGGTGAGACCTCTATACTCTTCCAACACCCGGTCGGTCAAGATGTGGCACCAGAATATTCATTTACCGTCAAATGCCGTCCATCCCTCCCTTTCCCTTCCTCTTCATCCATACCTTCCCTCCATCTCTCCCTTTCCCTAACTTTTCCTTTCTCTTCCTCCATAATTTCGATCCATCTCCCTAACTTTCTCTTCTTCTCCCTTCCTCTTCCTCCATACCTTTACCAAACTTTAACTCCATCTCCTCTTCCTCTATACTTTCCCTCCATCTCCCTTCCTCTTCCCCCATATTTTCCTTTCCCTTCCCTCCATCTCTCCCTTTCCCTAACTATTCGTTCATGTTTCTCCATAATTTCGATCCATCTCCCTAACTTTCTCTTCTTCTCCCTTCCTCTTCCTCCATACTTTCCCTCCATCTCCCTTCCTGTTCCTCCATTCTTTCCTTTCCCTTCCCTAACTTTCATCTTCTCTTCCTCCATACTTTCCTTCCATCTCCCTTCCTATTCCCCCATACTTTCCTTTCCCTTCCCTCCATCTCTCCCTTTCCCTAAGTTTCCCTTCCACTACCTCCATCATCCCATCCTCTTCCTCCATACCTTCCCCTCACTTTTCCTCCATTTCCCTTCCACCTGTCATGACTTGGGTGCTACTCATATGCCACTGGTTTGTGGTGTTGATAACATCTCGATATGGACGAAACAATGTGTGGAGGGGGATCCTCTCGTTTTGCTTTTTTTTGTTATTATATATTAAATAGCAACACGAAGGCGATATCGAAAGTGTCATTATTTGGTTGTTGTGGAGCCCCCTCCCCCTCCTCCTCCGTTGGAGTGACGTCACGGCGTCCACCCCCGCGCCCTCTACTGGTATTCCTCTTCCACCCACGTGTTTCCTGACTGATGGCAATGACCTCTATTGGCCGAGTGGAAACGGTGCCGCGTATTTGATCTTGATTTCATTCAAGGTGCATTTTTTTTTATTATTATCTCCCATTGAGTGGGACGTTTTACCCCCACGCAGTTGCAACAGCCCGCGACGACGAATAAAAAACCTTACTTTTTCGTGATTTAATACCCTGGAATGTGTTATGTGGATCTAAAATACGCCAATTTATCCGATTGAAACTAATGGATTTTTATTTCATCGAAATGCACGCAATATAATTGGCAATATTTTATCCAGTTGTTTTATATATTGAATTCCCAATGCCAAATTCGTAATTTTATTTTTTTAAAAATATAAATCCTAATATGTTTTAAGAAACATTTTCACATTTTATGGTATGTATTAAAAATAACTTCCTCCTCGAGAAATAGACTTCCGCTACTTCCTGGAGAGGAATGTGTCTTAAAACATGTACGCCATACATGTGACAGGAGATAAAAATACAGTCGAACCCGCTTAATTGCACAGCGACCCTGCAAGCCGAAAATGTGCAATTAACCGGTTTTATCGGCGATTATCCGGTCACAATTCCATACAAAAGTTGCGCATGGGGCTTACAAATTATGTGTATTTATCCGGTCTGTGCAATTAAGCGGGTTCGACTGTATGCAAGTTTAGAGCATGTACTTTGACTTTGAAAAATAATTTAAGTCAAATATTTTATTCCTTACTTGTTTTAAAACATATCTGAGGGCCCTATATAATTTCTCTCCTCCTAAAATTTTCAAAAAATAATGGGTTTTTAGGGAGTTATTTTTAATAAGTTATAAAATACAAAAAGTTTCCTTAAATGTAGGATCTATAGAAAAAATTGTAACACAAATTTGAAATTTTGAAATTTATAGAATATATACATGTTTTTAGAATCTTATATGCATTGGTGGACTGGGCCCTGATGAAGCGGGCCCTGAAGTAGTGGGTTCTGATGAGGGTCCCATGATGGAGCTGGCCCTGATGTAGTGACCCCTGATGAAGCTGGCCCTGATGTAGAGGGTTCTGACGAGGGTCCCCTGATGGAGCTGGCCCTGATGTAGTGGGTCCTGATGAACATTTCCACTATTTATATTAATTTTTTAAAAATTTGTATTTATTGTATTTTGAGGTAACTAATATTTTTAGACTCAGTCCGTCACTTCATAAATGGGACCTAATATGACATCAATGAACTTGTATAATTTTTCCACCTTGGATGTTATAACAAACCATATTTCCATTCCCATTTAAAAATATTGAAATACAATGTGTATATAATGTGAAAGCACAATGAGGATGAAGTAGGGACCTCCCCACAATTTGTGATGGACAAAAAAATTTGAAGGATGCATTGAGTGATCTTCAAACCCCTATGTTAATCAAACTTTCTTGTGTGAGCTTAAATTACGTCTATTGTTCGTGTTTGTATCGTGTTTTTTTCCCCCATTTACACCATAAACTTTCCATAAAAAGACTATCAAATTGTAATGTTTGATAAAAATCTGAAAAATAGAAGTTGTTGTCATTTGAATGAATTCGGCCCCATCTTTGAAGCGACCCCTCGAAGGTGCAGGAGGTACTATATGTCATCTTTTAAAGCTGATGAATTGCTAATTTGACGAAATTCGGTTTAGGACACCTCCCTTCGAGGGGCTCTGCTCGTTAGTTAGCCCATCTCCAAAATAGTCATGGGGTCTTTCTAACAAAAATCTTTGTTCTTTGCTGCCATTTTATAAGGCCTATAAAATGCGACGTGCTTGTTTTGCATGGTGATGGGTGATGATGCCCTCCCTGCAACAGAGGCCCTGTTACTAAGGGCGGATTGGAGAAAAAAGGAGGGTTTGAGGGGGATTTACAGAGCCGTTCTTCGCCAACACTTAAGCCTACTTGATGCTTCCAAAAATCCGTTTTTCAAGAGGTCATTTTAAAGTTGATGAGGAATTGTATTTTGCTTCAAATCTGTTTGATTTAGATTTTTAAACAATGCCCCAAAAGACGATCAATTTTCCAAGACCCTCAAAGCTCCTACATGGTACTTTTTCTCCCCCAAATTACGTACATTTTTATGTTCTCCCATCTCCCAAGCCTCCCGTCACTTAAATATCTCAACACTCCACAGCTCATATACCTATCACGTTCTCTCCCAAATTCATCTGAAATCTCACAATCCTTATTTGTTCAAATTTCCCATCTCCCAAATCTCCCTCTATTTTCCTCCACCCCCATCCCCAAGCCCCCCATCACTCCCAAACTCCCCTCATCTCCCCCATATCTCCTTAAACATCCCTCAATCCTCATACCTATCAATTTCTCTCCCAAATTCCCCATGAAATCTCACAATCCTTATTTGATCAAATTTCTCATCTCCCAAATCTTCCTTCATTTTCCTCCACCCCCATGTTTCAAGCTCCCCCCCCCATCACTCCCAAACTCCTCTCATCTCCCCCTTATCTCCTCAAACATCCCAATACCCATCTCATACCCTCAACTTTCTCTCCCAAATTCCTCTCAACTCTCACACTCTCTCTCCCAAGCTTTCTCCCATCACTTTCCTCTCCCCCTCACCTCAATTTCATCACCACCAATTCCTCATAATCCCCACCGTTTTCCAATTTTGCAATTTCGACTTTGTCTCCCCCTACGTGTGCCTCATCATCCTCCAGCCATTTTTTATACATTTTTTTTTTTGGAGATAGGGGGAATCCCTCACCCCCCTCTGGTGGTGGTTCCTCCTTCCTCAATTCTTGATCGTCTTTGGAGTCCCACCGTAAGTGGCTGTGCTGTATACGTTCTTCCAGAGTTGTGTGTGTTGCATATGGGGTGAATGCCCTCTATCGTATGCCTTCTACCGTTGGTTGGTTCCTCCGTGGCCCATTGACGCTCCCACAATGCATCGCGCTGTCGATCGTTGGAAACTAGTCCGGTCATTCACCTCTCCTCTTCCCAGTGCATTGCTGAGATTCAGTCGGTGCCGCCAGAGGCGCTGTGTGCCGTTCCTCCTCGGAACAGCGCTTCCTGGTGAGATGCGATGGGATTGGCTGGATCGCGTGTAACGGAGCTGCGTCTTAAATTGTTTTATATTCTTTAGGTATTTTCCCTCCCCCTCCCCGTCTTCTCATCTTCTTCTTCTTCTTCTTCTAGTGGATTTACTCATTTGGGTTTCTTGGAAGTCCGCCATCTTGTTAAGACTGGCGGCCATTTTTTTTTCCATCCACACGTATCGATCCGTTTTGGTATCGTTTTAAAAGCGATGCTTATTACGTAATAGACGATGGGATTTCCAAAGGGGCGCCCCACTTTTTTTTTTCTTCCCTTCTTTACGTCTTTCTCAATTCCGGGTTTTTAAAGGTGAACGCGGTCTGGAAATATTAGTGAAAAGTCATTCATAAAACTTACCTTGATCCTGCTTTGATTGGTGTATTTGTCCTCATATTATTAGAGTATTGTAGTGAACAGTAGAATTTGGGAGCGTGCAAAAAATGGAATTTTGGAGCATGCAAAGAATAGAATTTTGGAGCGTG
Source organism: Ophyiulus pilosus (assembly GCA_033995625.1). NCBI lineage: Eukaryota > Metazoa > Arthropoda > Diplopoda > Julida > Julidae > Ophyiulus > Ophyiulus pilosus. The sequence goes on from JAUJYV010001075.1 coordinate 14,912, forward strand.
CAAAGAAATCGAATTTTGGAGCGTGCAGGGAAATGGAATTTGGGAGCGTGCATGAAAATGGAATTTTGGAGCGTGCAAAGAATAGAATTTTGGAGCGTGCAAAGAAATCGAATTTTGGAGCGTGCAGGGAAATGGAATTTGGGAGCGTGCATGAAAATGGAATTTTGGAGCGTGCAAAGAATAGAATTTGGGAGTGTGCAGAAAAATGGAATTACGGAGCGTGCAGGGAAATGGAATTTTGGAACGTGCAAAGAAATGGAATTTCGGAGCGTGCAGGGAAATGGAATTTGGGAGCGTGCAGGGAAATTGATATTTGGGAGCGTGCAAGGAAATGGAATTTCGGAGCATGCAAAGAATAGAAATTTGGAGCGTGCAGCGAAATGGAATTTGGGAGCGTGCAAAGAATAGAATTTGGGAGCGTGCATGAAAATGGAATCTTGAAGCGTGCAGGGAAATGGAATTTGGGAGCGTGCAGGGAAATGGAATTTTGGAGCATGCATGGATATGGAATTTCAAAATGGAACTAAATGAGAAAAACTGGAATAGAGATGATAAAATATTGAAAAAACGAAGGTTTTTGGCTGTCTCTTCTCTGCTTTTAAAAACGAAAAAACAACTACAATTTGCTTCAATTTGAGTAGAATAATTTGTGAATTTAATTGTTGGCCTTTAGAGCTGTTATTTCGATGTGTTCAATTTTGACTTGCTGTTGATTTTGATTTGCTGTTAAAATTAAACGAAAAATTATATGGAATTCTGAATTGTGATATTTGGATCAGGTGCACGATTCATGCAGGTTTGATGAATAATCTCTCTACTATGTTAGGGTAATTCCCAACAATAATATTGCGAGTATACAAAGGGGGCCCACTTTCAACTAAAATTTAGAGGACCACCATTTGGGAACTTTTGTAGGAATCGATTTTCCAATGACTTTTCGCAAATATTTCAACACCATGGTGTGCCTTGACAATGTTTGCTCTTTATTCAGTGTACTGCAACAATTTTAGCGCCATATTGTGTGCCCCTGGTAAAGAGGGGACCCTTAAACATTAGACAATGAACCGTTTGTGCATGACGACGACTTTATACATACGTACCTTAACTTTAAATGGCGGGATGAATAAGGTGACAAAATTGTCCAAGACGCATAGTACGTTTTTAAGAAAAGTTTTAATTGACTTTTAGTCAATTTTTTCTGCATTTTAAATGTGCAATATCGCGTTCCGGTTAACTAACTGCCTATATTTTGTTTTTCCCCAAATTTACTAAAGCTACATACAAATCAAGGTCATGGAAAATTAAACAGTAGCTTTTCAAAAACGTTTTCCAATGCTAATGCCGTGTAAATTCTTCAATAATTGAAGTAAAAACTTGTATTTTTTTTTTTTAAAAATTGGAATCGATTGATTTTCATATAAGGAAACATAATATAATTAAACTTCAGTTTAAACGGAAGCGGAATAACTTTGTCCAAAATTTCAATAAAAAAACCAGCGCCATTTGAAATGCAATATTTTGGGGAAATGTGGTGAAAATGACAGATAAGATATCCTGGAAAATTCAAGGATATCCGTTAGAAATGACATTAAAAACGCCCTTAATTATCACCTTTTGTTATGGAAAATTAAGTGATATGTGATGATTAAATGTCCTTTGGACCACTCAGTCCCAATGCGTACAGAGTGCGTCAAAATAAGTTGATCACTAAGCATTCCTATACATTTCCCTGACTTTCCAGGGAGCTAAGATGTACTTGAATAAAGATGGAAGAAAACTGACATAATTTTTCCACCCAGAGATATATTCAAGGGCCACAGTATCACAAACGTGGACCTGGGACCACCCAATCCCAACGCATACAGAGTGCGTCAAAAAAAGAAGTTGATTCCTTTAAATTTCCCTGACTTTCCAGGAGATTTCCAGGAAGCTAAGATGTACTTGAATAAAGATGGAAGAAAACTGACATACTTTTTCCACCCAGAGATATATTCAAGGGCCACAGTATCACAAACGTGGCCCTGGGACCACCCAGTCCCAATGCATACAGAGTGCGTCCAAAAAGTTGATTCCTTTAAATTTCCCTGACTTTCCAGGAAGCTAAGATGCATTTGAATAAAGATGGAAGAAAATTGACGTAATATTTCCACCCAGAGATATATTCAAGGGCCACAATGTCAATAATATGGTTCTGGGACCACCCAATCTCAATGCGTACAGAGTGCGTCAAAAAAGTAGAATCCTTTAAATTTCCATGACTTTCCAGGAAGCTAAGATGCATTTGAATAAAGGTGGAAGAAAACTGACATACTTTTCCCACCCACAAATATATTCAAGGGCCACAATGTTAATAAAATGTCCCTTGGACCACCCAGTCGCAACGCATACAGAGTGCCTCAAAAAAAGTAGATTCCCTTAAATTTCCCTGACTTTCCAGGAAGCTAAGATGCATTTGAATAAAGACGGAAGAAAACAGTAAACTCGTTCGTCCCCCAACCCCGTATATCCATCGTTACGTACCTAATTTGGTTACTTTTTTTTTATTACACAATAATTCATGCAACGTTAAAAGAGCTATCCATTGTCGGTTGTTGTGGTTGTTGCAAATCACCCCCCTCCCCCCTCCCCCTTCTCCCCCTCGCCCCTCAACCCCCCCTTATCCACCTTCTCCTCCTGAATTAATAATAAAAAAGCAGTTACGGTAGGCCTATCTCTCTTAGCGTATTGTTTAAGAAATGTTGGGACAAGGTCAGGCCCGGTTATTCACCCCAAAACACAGCACTTTTCTTCCTTCTTCAAATTTTCATTTTTCCTCTACCCTTGAACTTGGGTTGCCAACGCACCTGTGTAGGCAATAAGCCAAAAAAAGCGAACGGGGCGCCCCCTCACCTCCGCTGCACGAGAGCAGGAAGTGACGTCATTACCAGGGAAAATCCCTCCCTTAACTAACTATATTAACGACGATTAGTAATGTGTGTATCCCATATATCCCCATCTGTTTTAATTAAGGAGCCATATCCTAGGTGGAAAACTTTGTACTGTCGAACCCGCTTAATTGCACACCGGTTAATTGCACACAGCGGATGAATGCACGTATTTTGCGAGCCCCGTGTGCAACTTTCGTACGGAATTGTGACCGGATAATTGCATAAACCTGTTAAGACTGTATGTACTGTGCATGCATATTTTGCACACCGGTTAATTGCACATATTTTGTGAGCCCCATTTGCAACTTTCGTATGGAATTGTGACCGGATAATTGCATAAAACGGTTAAGACTATATACTGTACATGTATATTTTGCACACCGGTTAATTGCACATATGTATTTTGAAAGCCCTATGTGCAACTTTCGTACGGAATTGTGACCGGATAATTGCATAAACCGGTTAATCGCACATTTTTGGCTTACCGGTCGCTGTGCAATTAAGCGGGTTCGACTGTATATATATATATATATACTGCACATGTATATTTTGCGCACCGGTTAATTGCACTTATTTTGCAAGCCCCATGTGCAACTTTCGTACGGAATAGTGACCGGATAATTGCATAAGTCGGTTAATTGCACATTTTTGGCTTATCGGTCGCTGTGCAATTAAGCGGGTTCGACTGAATATATACTGCACATGTATATTTTGCAGACCGGTTAATTGCCCTTATTTTGCAAGCCCCATGCGCAACTTTTGTATGAAATTGTGACCGGATAATTGCATAAACCGATTAATCGCACATTTTTGGCTTACCAGTCGCTGTGCAATTAAGCAGGTTCGACTGTATTTAGTGATATTAATATGCAGTCGAACCCGGTTAATTTCACAAACCGGATAAATACACATATTTTGCAAGCCCCATGTGCAACTTTTGTATGAAATTGTGACCGGATATTTGCCTAAACCGGTTAATCGCACATTTTTTGGCTTACCGGTCGCTGTGCAATTAAGCGGGTTCGACTGTATTTGGTGATATTCATATACAGTCGAACTCGCTGAATTGCACACACCGTATAAATGCACATATTTTGCAAGCCCCATGTACAACTTTTGTATGCAATTGTGACCGGATAATTGCATAAACCGATTAATCGCACATTTTTGGCTAGACGGTCGCTGTGCAATTAAGTGGGTTCGACTGCATATATACCGTACACGCATATTTTCCACCAATTTTTAAATATTTATGAATAGCAATAAAATTTAATAGTTTTCCAGTTATTTTTTTATTTAAAAAATAATATCTTAAAAACAAGATTTAAAAAAAGTCAAAATTGACTAAATATCGAGGTTTTTGTATCGGAATAATTTGTTTTTCTACCCCTTTGTTGTATTCAAAAGCTTAAAAAGGGTTAAAGGAGTAGTTGTTTGGAATTTGCATTAAAAAAATACAATATAAAATATTTACCCGTGACCCGTTATGAATGGGCATTCATGAAAAAAAAAGGGTTGATTTGAAGGCGTGTTTTTATAGCTTTATTATGATTGTTTGATTGAGGGTCAACCGAAAGCAGGTTGGGAACATTTTTACTATGAAAGTATAATTAAGCTTTTTTCCCGGAACCAAATCCGAAACTTTAATCCTGTTAACAAAATTGTTTTTTTTAATTAAAATAAAAAAATGAACCGGATTTATTACAGGAGGGATAACTTGTACGTACTTGAAATTTTGAGAAATTTGATGAAACCACTAAGGTGTTTGTCATCACACCCTTTTTTTTTTCTTTCTTAACGTGGTAAATGTTGGGATGGACGTGTTTGACCATCCCAAATATTTGAACATCAGAAATGATTATACTGTGTAGCGCCATCTAGATTGCATTCCGGAAATCAAACTTTGATTACTGATAAAAGTACAGTTTTCTGTTTGATAAGTATTTTTTTTATTTGGGGAACATTTTAAAATGTTCAAATATTTATATTTCAAATTTTTTTGTGAGATTTCAATCGTAAAAATTAATAAATATTTCCATGTTATGAAATTCTATCAAATATTTTCATCTGAATAAATTACCTGAATATCTAACCTAATATTCAAAAATGTATTAAAAATATTCAAAAATGTATTAAAAATATTCTAAAATGTATTAAAAATATTCAAAAATGCATTAAAAATATTCAAAAATGTATTAAAAAAATGTTCAAATATTTCCATCTTAAAAATATCCAAACATTTCCACCTTAAAAATGTTCAAACATTTCCACCTTAAAAATATTCAAACATTTCCATCTTAAAAATGTTCAAACATTTCCTTCTGAGAAATATTCAAACATTTCCATCTTAAAAATGTTCAAACATTTCCATCTGAAAAATGTTCAGACATTTCCATCTTAAAAATATCCAAACATTTCCAACTTAAAAATATTCAAACATTTCCATCTTTAAAATATTCAAAAATCTTAAAAATAACCAAATATTTCCATCTTAAAAATGTTCAAACATTTACACCTTAAGAATATTCAAATATCTTAAATATATTCAAACATTTCCATCTTAAAAATATCCAAATATTTCCATCTTAAAAATATCCAAACATTTCCATCTTAAAAATATTCCTATGTGTACTACAAAACTTCACGACTGTTATGGAGTCGTTACTACCACTACAAAGGATCCACGCCTTAACGGTCACTGCCATATACACCCTAATTAAAATGGTAATTGACCAATTAGACATTTTGTATTATTAATTGTAGGGAAAATCCCCAGCTTTTTAACGCAGCCCCTTGCGGTTGTTTTCACCTCGCAATGCATGGGCGTGCTCTTAATTGTAATTCAGGTAACCGCACTCTGAGAAACCGTTAGGTTTGTGTGTGTGTGTGTTCAGGTGGTGATTCCACAGGGGTGAATGACCCTCATCTACCTTCTAGTGCTGCCACGGTTACCACCAGGTGGCGAACGAAGGCGAGAGCAGCGGCGACACCTAGCCGTTGGCAGGTGAAACAAGCACCTGAGGGGGAGAGGAAAAGGCTTATAAATAAAAAACATACTTGTCATGAACCTAATGAGCAATTTTCATGGCTTTTGAAGCTGGAAAACCCGTTTTAATCACCCAATAAGGCTGAGGAAATGATAATGTGAAATTTACACATTCGGATGGGGGTTTTGTGTGCATTTATTTCAGGTTTTTAACACCTGTTTGCAAAAGTTGAACTGTGTGATTTAGGCCTTTTATGGTTTGAAATATCAAAATTAACATAACCTGTGAATTTGGTTATGTGTAGACGATTTTGAATCGTGGAATTAACACTTTTTTTAACATTTTTAACTTTTTTAAGATTGAAATATCTCGCAAGTTTTTAAGATTATTTAGGATGGACAATTAATGATTATTTTTCAATTTGAAATACTTGATGTTTTTTTAGGATGACAAACTTGAGATGAAAATTTTACTTTTTGAATGTTGGATAATTTATCCCTTTGCATATAAATTGAAAAACACATACATTATTATATTTATTTTATACATATTTTTTTGTTTTTTTGTAAAATTAGTAATGATGATATTTATCAAATTTAAATTAGAAAAAAGTGAAATTTTGCTATAATTTTCCAAGACTTAAATTAAACTGCTGTTTAAAGTTTGTAATATTAGTGATGTAAGCACGACCTTTTAGGATATGACTATCTTTACTATTAATGTATATTATATAATTATTGTAAATATACACCTAGAAACATTTTGCGTTATTTTGCATTATTTTCCAAATTTGTGTCTAAGTTTTCAAGAGATGTAATATCGTTTCCTCTTATTTTTTTTAGATCAAAATTTCGCAGCAGCAGATTCCAACAGTAACACACCTTCCAAGGCATTTGTACCTTGCAAAGTATGTGGAGACAAGGCTTCCGGTTACCATTATGGAGTGACGTCATGCGAAGGTTGCAAGGTAAGTATCGGAAGACATGGCCATAGTCGCTCCCCTCATTTTCACCCTCTTCTTTCTCAAAAATTGCTGCTGAAAAATGACTTTTGACGTGCATTTTGAAGTCTCCCCCCCCCCCTCATTGTAGTCGATTGCCTAAAATAACACCTGGCCCAAGCCCTAACCCCCCCCCCCTCATCCCCCTGCACCTCCCCCTCGACCAGTGTTGCAATATCACTGTCCCATGACCGCGCAGAAAATCATTATGTGATCGATTATACCATCCTGATCAAAATCTGAAACTGACCAACACCTGTATACATAGATAAAAACATTTCAACTTCAAGTTGAAATGTTTTTCGAGTAAATGCTGATTTTAAAATATAATATAAAATTTTAAATATTGTCGGTTAAGACTTAGAAATATCTTATGACCAAAATGATACCAAATGGAGTGTCATGTGACCAAAACATGGTCTGTGTTTAGATTTAAAAATGTCATATAATCAAAACAATACCTTTGTTAGAGTGGAATGACCAAAAAAAATATCTTTGTTTTTTAAGCTTGGGTCGACTAAGATTTAAGAATGTCTTATGACCAAAATGACACCATATG
>JAUJYV010001076.1:0-22363 GCA_033995625.1 Ophyiulus pilosus
TCTCCTAAAATTGGGTACGACCCCCCTACCATATGGCATTTATTTGCTGACTGTAGGGTACTGAGTTGAATTGAAAAAAAAACTATAAAAGCATGAGCCTGTTTCGAGATTAAAACTTTGGAGACTTATCTCGCAACAATCGGTATGGTTTTGGGTCATAGGCTTGCGAAAAGTGAAATTAATATAACAGGCGTGTTTAAAAACTGCTTTAATTGCAATACAAATGAGAAATGAAGATAAAATTGTTCAAATTTAACATGAAATATGGTTGCAATGCAAATCCCATTTCAGCTCTCCGTTGGCAGATTACGTTCTTGGCGGTTGGCTTGCTGAAATAGGTGGTCAGCTCCTATAACTGTTCGGGCTTCTTGTACAAGGTATAGAACATGTCCTTGTCATTGGCGCACTGAGAAAGTATCCGGAATCCATATTCTAATAAATGTTTGACGAGTTCTCGGGCCGGCATACTCACGACGTACCATGTACCACTGTTAGGTGGGGGAAATGAGGAATATGTTATTGTTTTACACGAACTTGTTTCCAATTACTAACAGAAAGAGGGATTCAATAACGAAGCTAGCTGCGTGTGGACTTTTAAATCAAGTTTCCTTTTCGATAGGATCTTTTTCAACGCTTTCATAATTTTCAAACACTATAATTCAAAATAATATTTGTGCATTTAAGGTCCATTTGCACGCATCAGTTATGTGGCCGTTTCGTCTCTGTTCAGTGTTAAAACTAATGGTTAAACGGAACGGCAATGCGCTGAACGTTTGTAATTAGACCATTAATGCCCATTTCACCAAGAAAGTGACAGTCTACAGTATAGCTTAAACATAAATGAAATATAAAATAATACATAATAGGTCCTGTTAAAGCACCTATTGTATGTTACGAAGCTTACACTGAACTACGGTATTCCGGTTTCTTTGAAATTGTAAGATCCGGCGGTAAGATCTTGAGATCCATCGTCTCTCCTCCAATGATTGTGGTCTTGCCAAACTGGAACGTAAATTATAAAATACAATCATTGGAACATACTGTATACAGTATATACAAATTTCCGTTGAGGGGTCCTTGAAATATGTTTGAACTATTCCACCAAATTTACTATACTCTCTGTAATGTTTCAGAATACGTTCTAAGAAAGCGCGTAGTGGAATATATTTAATAGAAAATTCAATGTTTCGACTATGGCTAATTGGCATTTTAAACGCTTTCAGAATGTTTGCTTCAGTGCATCATACATGAATATCACCGTGAAATGATATTTCGAATTTTACATACATTTATGTACGAAAACAATATTTTATGAAGCTAGCACAATTGTTGAGCTTTGCTTAGGGTACCACTCTTAATTTATCCAACCTTTCATTAATATATCTTAGATTAAGTGCTACTCACGTGACCACAGGCATAACTGGTACTAATAACTAAATATGGCATGATTATCTCGACGGACGATTTTGTTCGACGACACCTTGACAATGAAAGCGTTTTGTGATTAATGCTGCCAAAACGAAACAGTCGATTGTCGCTATCATCACCTTATCTTCTACGTTGGCGAATCCCTACATTATCACGAAAAATGCCATCGAAAACGTTGCGTTGCTCTGGATCCACCATTCAAATTCTCATTGTCACCCTTTGGGGTTTTCCCCGCCCTCTCATTGTCAATTTGGCCTTAAAATCCTACCATTCTTCTGGTTGCGAAAGATGATCGACAACAACAACAACCGTAACTGGACCAATATACAAGACGCACTAATCAAAAAAAGTATTGGTAAAACCATTGAATTTGGTTTTTTTCACTAATACATTGCAAAATAAACTAGACATATAAATACGGCTCTCAATAAACAGTAGAATGAAGAAATGACAGTTTTGAAAAGAAAAAAATATATATTGGCAAATTGAATTCATTATTTGTATGCATTTATGTAAACAAGAGTGCATGTACGAGTAAACAGGGAATTTACGCATATGGTCCAGTCATTGCCCTTTTGCCAAATAGCGTCGGTTTGTTTTGACGTTATCTTTAACATTTTCTTGCAAATCAAAACAGTTGACACTCCCAACCCATATTTGCAAAAAAATGTGAAAAATGAAGTGGACAATGTGAATGTAGAAGTGCTTTGATGAAAAATTTCTCTTCCTTGATTACATTACAAATTTAGCTATAAATTTGGCTGTATGATCTAAATATAGTTGGTGATTATATACGTATTTAAAATAATAATAATAATAATCTTATAAAAGTATTTTTTACAACATCTCTTGCCTCTAATGCCATCCACGATTCTCTGACATTTCCAATTCCTTTATACATTTTATGCCAAGATGCTAGTTTGTTAAAGATGGGTACACACCAGAGAAAACTTTATTTGAAAGTTTTAAACAAATGCTTAGAGTACATTTTTGGAAGTTTGGTTACCCCTGGGATGTTGGGTTATGACATCAGTTTATACCCATGGCTACCTTTTAAATTATCCGTGGAAATACTATTTTTTACAGGAATATGGTCCTGTATTTCATGAAATTTTCCCTAGAATTCCATGAATTTTTGATATAACAATACAGCTCAACTAAAATCTCTGCTTACATTTATACGATATATTGGACTTTCCCAGTAAATGTTTATGCTCTATGACGTTAATGTCTTTGGACAAACTCACTAACCAATCAATGCTTCAGGTGGCAATTATTGGGTGAAAATAATCGCTGCTCTACACGTGCAGATTATGCACCATTGCTTTTTCAAAATTTGTACTATCTAAATATATCGGCTTGTCAGTTGCAACTTGTTTTTGTCGTTATCAGTAAGCGGATGATGAAACAGCACTTGACACCTAGTAATAATCAGACAGTAACTGTTTTTTAACAAGAAGTTTAAATTACCAAATGATCCATGCATTTTTGCAACGTGTTATGCAATAGTGATATATTTTCTATTGTTAGTTTTATATATAATAGGTATTCATGACGTGACATTTCAAAAAGAAACAGAAACAAGTGTTTTTTGCGTAATTCTCTTTGCAAAATCTACTTAATTAGAGTAATCCAACATTATGAGATTGTCTCTACGGGATTCGAATACGTCCTCCATTTATTTTGAAAGAGAATCAATATATAGCAATATATTTTAATTGGTGATACTCTACACCGTGTACAATGAAGATATATTGATACAAATTTAAACGAGTGGTACTGCATGAGGTGCTTTATTTACATTACCCTAAAACTTGAATAATTGCATTGCGAATTTGGTTCAAGTCTCTCGGAATTTTATTTCGTGCTTGGATTAGTGTAATATTACATGCAAAAGCAAGATTTTTTACTAAATGTATTAAAATGTATGATAGCTTAGATCATTGTAACTTCTAAAAATGCCGTATACAGTACTGCCAGTATTACGTCATTCTCTATTAATACCAGTGCACATTGTCTTCTACAATAATTTATAGAAAAGTACTTTCACATCGCTGACGAGTTGTTTTTTTGTTGTTTTTAAATATCATCCGTCGTTCAATATTGAAATTCCACTGAAAATCGTCCTGAATAAGTCTAAACTTGTTCAGTGATAAAAATGAACAGATAGTTTTGTTGCTATCAAGTCGGTAGCAGCTCCCTTATGTGTTTTTTCCTTGTATGGGAATTTATAGAAGATAACAAATCGAAGGTAACTAAACTAGTACTACTAAAGGTAAACAGTTAAACCTTTGCATTTTGAACTATACATAGCAGTTAGGGAATCATTTACGTCCTTGAAGGTCATTGAAATTTTAACGTTTTCTTATTAACGTTACAGCGAAGGTTCCAATTAGAGAAATTTAAAAGTGCCCTGAAATGAGCCCATAATCGTATTGTGGTGATACACTAAAGTCATGCAGGAAAGCTTTTTAAGGGGTCACATAAAACTTTTTTTTTAAACTTTTTGATAATTGTATGATTTTGAAAGTTTATGTTTTGTGCTCTTACAAGGACACTTAATTTCTCTAATTGACATTTATAAAATAAAAGTCCAAATTTTAATAGCCTTCAAGGACCTGTAGCTTTATTGTTGAAAAAGTAAATAAGTGCCCTACAACCTTCTTAACACATCCAACATGTGTTTGCATTTGTCTAAATACTACTTGTACAAACGTGAGTAGTCCAGCTTTCGGATATGGTAATAAAAACGGTTTTTATTCTTTCGTATAAATTAGTCACATGATCACATCAGCTTATTCAGCCATTCCAGTACACCCATGCCTAGCTATACTCGCTGACAGATATACCCTTTATTTTCATATAAAGTCATTCAACTTCTACGGTACTTGTTTTCTTTGTTTTATGCTTTGCTGCTTATGTATTGTCGATTTAAAACGTAGTAAATCGTACATAGTAGCAAGCTGCATCCATAATTAGAAAAGGCCGGTATAGCGAGGTATGGGTTTATTTCGCAAATGCAATTAAAAACGCTTTTTGAGGAAATTATGATAGATAAAGAGATCCTATTGTTAATCGCATTATGTTGGTCAGATGTTTATTTTTCTTCTCGAAAGAGCGTCCAGTGTATTGTGTCTTTATTGCAGCACGAGCTCACGAGTGTGTAGCCTTTTTTTTCGAGCAAACTAAGAACCTCTCCAGGGCAATGTTGAGATTCTTTGTATTTTCTGTAAAAAAACGTCATCTTAGTATAATGCATAAATTTAAAGTTGGGTTTATTTCAAAGAAAATCAGTAAACAACGATCCTATAGTTATTGGAATAATTTATGAATAGTGAGTTTGAGCCATCCAACGTTAACGAAGCGATAACGATAACGAGAAACAGCGCAGGCGGCCCGGAATGTCAAGGACTACCCTATGTGAAGCACGAAGTCATCGTTATCGTTTCGTTAACGTTGGATGGCTCAAACTCTCTAGTATAACGTAAAAAGTCAACTTCATTGGCAATCTTCTTTAGTGTTTTTGCGAGTCAGTTAATTTTGTAATTATGTTACAAAAACATTGGAAAGGGCTATTTGTGGGTAAAATTATCATTAGATAATTTGAAAAAAACAAAAAAACTATCAACATTGAATTTATGTTTTATACAGTATATGAAATACTTTGATAATATATTTTGGGGCGTAATGCAACAACGTGGTTTACTTACTTCTCACTGGTGTACTCTGGCTTATCCACTGCATTTAAATATCTTAGCATTTCATCGTCCATCGTGGACACCGCATCGTCAATAATGGTACCATTTGGGTGCTGAAAGGAGAAATTTGGAGAAATTTTGGAAAGTTAAATAGTTTTGACGCGAATAGTTTTGATAGCTTTTTAAAGCGAAAATTTGTAAAATAATGTATTGAAAGCATAAATAATGAGGAAACGTAACGCTCTTATGTCCGAATCTTGCATAATCATACACAAATTATTTAGAATGGTAAGGTACGTGTTATCTCAGCCAGGGAACTTTATTTTACAATTATAATATTGACTTCCGGAGTTATTTTCGAAATTTTAAAATTATTCCTACTTACGGTTCCACTCTCCAAATCGCAGTGAATGTAAAGGTAAGGCATTTCGGCACTGCACTAGACCGAGTTTGAAACGTTGTTTTCTATACGTGATGGTATTTAACATTACCCGTTCGGAAATTTCGCATTATCTAGTGTGTGTAATCAGTGTGTAATCATGCGTGCATGTGATTGGTCTAGCTTTAAACTTTCTGACGTTCTGTATTGCAAATATCGATTTGGCGAAACCGAAAGTACAGGTTGAAACAGGTTGAGTACAGTTTTACATTTAAAACAAAAATAACTATATACATGCAGAACTATAGGAAGGGGTTTATGGGGTCCTGACCACCCAACCAGTCAAATTTATTCAATAAATTTAGCCTAAAACATGTCATTTTCTATAAAAATGTTTTAAAAAACTGTATAATCATACAATCATACCATTATGTATTATTATATTTAAAAAAAACCTGCTACAAATAATACAATATGTTGATTATTTAGAAGGAATGGGGCCATTAACGGAACGCATTTCACGAAAAGGGCACTATTTTCAGCCAATGAATGAACCTGATAATTCAATGCCCCCTGGTGGCGTTTGATTGTATAGAATGCGAATTTTTTCCTTGCAAAAGTCAGTCTGAACCAAATAAAGCTACTTTCTAAATTCTACATGGCATGAAGTATAGTTTGCAATCCAACTCTTTGGGGCTCTAACTTTTGTGTTATTAACTTTCGTCAGCTTTTTTGTGTAAGTTTGATGTGTCTGTTATGCAAGGTCGATAATTCGTGTTTGACATCTTAAAACCGAATATGCCGACCTGATAAAATGCCATTAACCGAACTACATTTTCATACTCACGTATTCCGTTCTGTTATCATTTTCAAATAAATTGAGAAAGAAAAGCAAACAAACTTGTTGCTCTTGATCTTGACATCGAAAATGCATTTGTGCATTTCGGCGAGCTTATTATCGATAAAAATTTAATAGATAATATATCAAAGAAGCCAGAATTTGGTGAAAATTGAGATTTGCAAATCTAAAAATGGAAAATATTTTCTAAGAAATGACTTCAAAACATATAACTATAATGGATTCTGTCAGTCTGTGTTAGTGTACTTAAGTCGTTGTCACAGCTAGGGGCCATTCAAGAAGGACGTCCCCGAAATTCCTTCTAAAATTGACTACCCTGTCCACACGGTGTCCATTTTGGCCCAGACTTCCCCTAACCTCATAGACCTCCTTTTTATTTTGGAATATATAAAGACCTAACCTATGAATTTTCAAGCACCAGTCTCGCTGCTAATACCACGAATAGGGAAATTCCAGCATAAAATTGGCGTTTAACACAAATTTAGGCATTATAATACCCACTTTCCTGAGATTTTAAAAATTAAAGAACATTTGGGACTGGGGTAGGGAACACATTTCTTCTGGTGTCCCTTTTCTCATTCACTGACCTTTAAAACACAAACAGAAAAGCCAAAGACTAAAAAATACCATCATTAAGAACGTCCTTTTTGAATGGGCCCTTATGTGTAGTGATTAATACAGGGAACAAGATAGTTTTTCCCAGTAACCTAAAATCGTTGGGCCGTGGTTGGAATGCCGATGAATATTCCTTGGGCTTCCAGCCCAATTTTGAACAAATACATTAAGTCATCGTTTAACCAACATTGTGACATTATGGTTTTACCAAACGCCATGCTTTTATTTGTTTGCATATTATTGAGGTCAGTGTTGGTACATTTAAATGTAGAAGTCATTAGGTAAGCCCCGTCATCTGGTGTCCTAATCCCTCTGTATATTTGTAAACATGCGGTACGTTGAAAAAGCCTTTAGATTTCTCAAATAGAGGATCTTTCATTTAATAGAGGTTGACACGCCTGAGGATTTTTTTGCTCTAAACTGCTCTACTAGGCTACACACGATACACATTTATTATGTCATGATATGATGTTCAAGTTCAGTTAACACATACAGGATGTTAATACATTACGAAAACGTGTCGCTATTTGAGTTAACACGGATACATGTAAGTACATTGTATAATGATTGCCGGTCATAAATTTCTGTCACGGAATTCAGTTATTTGTAAACTTGAAAATGTCACGTCGAGATAATGGTGGTTTGTTCGGCAGTTGTTGCCAAGGTAAATCGTTCTTCTGTCGAGACAAGAATTCCAACGTTGTGTCGGAAAGGAGCGATCCAGTGAATTTCAGCTCGATTTGTATTTTGTTATCACCCCTCACTTATTCTTTTATTTGACTTGCAGAGATCAGAAGTAGGTAGAGCCAGGGAATTCACAACCACGTCACAACCTACCACAAACCCACACCCAAATAATGAAGAGCTCCTCCGATTGGCCCACTGTTCATCAGCTGATTTGTCCACTTTCAAGAAGGTATTTTATTTGAAAAAAATATATATTCCATCAATTTGAATTATCTTCAGTGGAGGCTCGTAGCTAAAATTAGTAGGGGTGTTGCTCCAGAAAAATGTTAGCCTTTGTTTTATAATTGTGTAAAAGGAACAAAAAAATACCTTCCACTGCACTGCAGGAGCGACAGTGCCCTCTCTCCCTTGCAACCTCGCGTGCAGCTTTCTGTGTGTGCATGCGCACAACAGTCAAACACCATGCCACTGGAACTGTGAAGCTCACAGTTCCATACAAAGATTTTTGTATCTTTTTCATAAACTGGGGGATGACTACTGACATTAAGCTTAAGGATTATATATTGTATAAGTATAAAGAAAGAAGTAAATAAAAATGAACTTATTATATTACATTTTATCGATAATATCAAGTAGAAATAGGGGGTGCTGCAGTTCCACAGTGCCTATACGCGAGCCGCCACTGATTATCTTTATAAAACACATAAGTGCTCTTCTTAGATTAGTGAAAATTGTAAATGTTTTCAATCAAACAGGAGAATCCATAATCGGGAAATTGGGACTAGGGATTTGGCATTTCAAGCATTTTATTCAAAAATAAATACAAAAGTGACACATTTTCTTTTTTTCAACCAGAATGCCAATCGCGTTACAAAACAAGCTGGCAGATTAAAACTCGCCCAAATGCAGCGGAAAAAGAACCGGGGCCTTTCTAAAATAGAAGAGAGATGAATCCACGCCGGTGGACTTTTCATACAGCTCTTGAACTGGCTGAAGAAGCAAGTTGGCAGTCAGTCTCGGACTTCGTTCGAGGTAACTGCTACTGTTAAGGCACTTCAGTTGTAATTCCCGTGATGCCCGCATCACACCACTCCAAAGTGAACAACATGGACGGTTCCATGGCCTTCTTCGTCTTCCTCCGACGTTTCTGTAACAAAATGAACCGAGAGCTTAAGCAAAACGTCAAATGTAACGCATGCTCACGCTTGGACAGATACTCGCCTTCACCGATGTCTTGCATTTCTCGCAGCATTCTGTAAGTGAAAGAGAAGATTTTATTTTGTAAATTTGTCTCGCATGCATTGCACATGCAGTCAGGGTATTGCAATAACTAATATCACATATTAGTTTAGCCTTGGTAATGATTTTCTTTTTTATCAGTTCAGGTGGTTTTTATCTCAAAAATCCCAGAAAATAAGTTAACATAATATTGTTAACGTGAAATGTACCCTAGAATTCGACACTGTGTTGTTTTCATTTTTAAAGACAAATAAACTAGTTATGTACCAAATTCCACACTTCAAACATTAAAAATATTGTTTTTTTTAGACAATGTGGCAAAATTAAGATTAAAAACTAACGCAGCTCGGCTTTTCTCTTCATCACTTCCCATCGCGTGGGGCACATGAGTGTAGTGTTCAGCTTGAGGTTGTCTTGACGGTCCCTGCTTGGGCCACTCGTAAAACGAACCGGTCACATCACCTCGAGCAGAGCTGACTTGTGCTCTCGTCTGGTCATCATCAGATGGCTTTGTAACGAAATCTTCTCTGGAGATAGCTGTCTGTGAAATAAGGAAAGAAACTTGCAACTTGCAAATTAATGGTTAACATCTTTGTTTCTCATGAATCTATTTTATTCTCTTACCTCCTTCCTAAAGTTGTCCTTTATTGGTGCCACGCTAACTTTGATTGCATTATTGTCTGACTGTAACAGTCCTCCGCCCTCGCTACTGTCATAGCTGCTGTCGGACATGCTGTCCTCGAAATCACTTCTCCCGTCGCTGGCTCTAGATCCTTGAATATACGAACATCAACGAGATAATGTAAATATCTGTATTTTTTATAACCCATTTTAAGCCAAAATCCAACATTTTTTAAGTATTTATGAACCGGAAAGAACGTTAATCGGAAAAGCCCTGAAGCTACTAAAACTTAAGGATTGTTCCAACATTATTTGTCGTTTTTCTAAGCATCCATATTCTTAATAGTTCCTATTTCAAATGCTGAAATTTCACTTCAGCATCACCTTAAGATCTTATTTCAGATTCAGGTGCTTTATAAGGAAAGTTTCGTTTACCCGTTGAAGATGAATTAATGTTGTTTTCCAATTGGTCAGCTCTATCTAGAGCCACCTGAGCTAAGATTCGTTCTCCTTTGTCGCTTGCCACATAATGGATGTCCTACAATTTTAAATTTGGACGAATTATTTATCTTGAGCACAAGCATTTGCAACAGCAAAATGTGAAAAACAGGAAGAAAAAACAACCATGAAGAGATCTCTGGCTCCGATGTCGGCAGCAAGAAGAAACGCCTTTTCGAACTTTTCGTACCTAAAAGATTTAAAACAAAATGATGAAAATTTGGCAGGTATAAAAATATATCGTGAAAAACCTAAAGCTGTACATATACATATGTAAGTGTTAAAATTTTGCAAACATAGCCCTAACTTGAAAAAGATATGAATCTTCTCAAATAATGGGAACATTTCATTGATATGTTAGCGTGTTTTCTGCCAAGGTTTTTACAGATATTTAAATCCAAACGTTACTAACACTGCACATTTTTATAATTTGAGTATGCTGACGTCAAGATCACGATAAAGGAAACTGGTCCTCATCGATCTGGACCCACCTTAAAAGGTGATGAAAGAATCTACGAGCCAAGCGCACGATTTTGACGTGATATTCCAGTGCTACGACGTCGGAAAGCGGATAGGTTGGCGAATAGTAACTGCCAAGTGCCAATTCGAGCTGAACTGCAAGATAAGTAAAAACATAACTTGAGAACTGGGACAGAAATTTGAATGTATTCTTTTTCTTCACTCACCTTCACTGCTTTCTGTCAGTGGCAGCTTCAGAAGATGATTTGCGATGCAATTGAGGCATTTATAACACAGCTCACTTTCCAGATTCCAATTCAGATTTAATGACAAATTAACCGCCTAGAATTGGACGAAGAACTGACTGGTAAGCATTAAACACTCGTCACAATTACAGAACTGAGACCTTTGATTCGCTATTTTAATGCTCACTTCATCTATTTGAGAATACTTGATGTACTCTGAAATCAGCTCCAGCACGGACAGCCCCCCTCGGTTGTGAACGCCAGAGGCAAAGGTTAAAATGGTGAGTGGACCCCTGGAATCACAGGAGATATATTTTGCTAATTCAATAACACATATTTCAACTGCTACTAAGCAAACATGAAAATAACCAAGATGGATAAACTAAACTAAACATCTGGAATTTTATCTAAATTATTCAGAAAACTTTAGTAGTTGATTTTTTAAACTTTTGTATTAGAAAAGGTGATTTGTGCAGTGTATACCTATGAGATAACAAATAATATAACAAACATAGATTAAAGATTCTTAAAGTTTTAAACTTAAAGCCAAAAGCGGTAACATAAAAATTGAGAGAAATCAAAAATGCATAAAAATGTTCTTAAACTAAGTGGTTCTCAAAATTGTTGGTCTTGGGACTCTTTGCATGCACATGTTTGACCAGGGGTCAGCAGATAACATTTTGAGATTTGCTGCATACCGGTCTATGGTCAGTAACAGGCTGTGCGTGCTGTCCAAGAATCCAGACTGATCGTTCTGGCCATATTTTTGGGGATTCCAGGAGAGTTTTTGTAACACTGGTTGAAACCTGCACATTAAATCAGACAGATTTTGCTTTATTAGTCATATGCGAGCATTGTTAATGTCCTTGTCATCTAGCAAGTCGTTCAAACACGTGATTTTCTTACTTGAAATGGGTTGCAAGATCGATGTGTCTCATTGGATTTGGAGTTTCATTCAACAACACCAGGCTCAAATTGCAGAGGGCCATGTCGAAGCACTGGATTTGACCTTTTGCACTGCCGACCATCACAATGGAGCCTGACTGATGCCATCCAATGACGGCTGGGACCTGAGATCAGAAACGTTGTGAGAAATCCGCAGCGGACGACTGGAAACTGGAATGCAATAGTCTCGTACTTACGAACGCTGCCCTCGTCAGGTGAGTATTCTTTCTATGCACGTCATACATGACCAAAGAGGCATCCTTGCAACCCAACAACATCCGATCTTCGGTTTCGTTGCTCCCGTGACAAGCCACTGCACTGCTAAGTGGAATCACTGTGGTCGAAGTGCGTTGGATCTGTGTAGTACGAACGTTATTGTAAAAAGACGTAATTTTGTAGAGTGGCATCGGTAAACGAATCTCACCTTGTTTTTTGCAGACTCGTAGACGCACATGTCTATCGTGATCTCACCTTTGCGGGATATTTGCTGCTCGATTGTGTGGATGTGGTGAAGGTGCAGGCGACTGGAATAATAGAAAAAGATAAATTCTCAGGGGAAAACTTGATGTGAGTACTTTTATACCGAAAAAGACAAGTGACGAGGTCAGATTTTTGTATTTGGAGGAACCACTGTTTCGCCGAGTTAGAACACTAACGAAGTGAACCTTTAATCAGCAAATTCAGAATTCTGACCTCTCGTCACAAAGACGGTCATTGAATCAATGGGGTCACGGACATCCAAAAATGATAGTTCATTTATGCACATACATTTGGAGGATCAGTATTTTACTTTGAATATTTAAAACTTTTAAAATAAAAACCTGTATGATGCCCAGATAGGGTCAGCTTTTGTCCGAGCGTAACACTGAAGTGCAATGTCAGCACTGAAATCATAAACAATTATTACTTTTAAATTGTCAGAGGTTTACAGAAAGCTCAAAATAAGGATTTTTTAACTTCAGGCAGTTTACCCGTTTCCGATGTTGTATATGTGAATATTTGCCCTTTCCCTGTCCGTAGATATCGGAGTCCATGGCCAAACCTCGTCGCTGCTACTCATCCACCAAATCATTAGCTGTGTGAAGGGATCATCTCGGGTAAGGACTCGTTTGGCAAAATTCCAGTCGAGTTTTAGTTATGATTTTACCTGGTCATTTTGAACATTGCATGATAACCTCCTTTCCAAGCGCCTCCCAGTTGGCCCTATCAAGTCAATGGTCGTTATCTGTAAAGAGTAAAACCTAGAATAAGAGATTCGTATACTGCACCTACCTATTCATGAAAAATCTCGAATTATCCGTATTTTGTTTTTTAAAACATGAACATGGGCACATTTGTTTTATTTTTAGTTTGTTCAAAATAATAAGTGAAATGTTATGTCGGACATTACTTTTGGGTCCATGGTTGCTAATTTCTCCCATTTCTTGTTCGTTTCCCCGGTAACCATTTTCCTGTTGAGCTCGACGTGCGTCAGTTTTGGCTCCACGTAAGAAACCAGGATAACCATGTCACGGAAAATCACTGTGTGAAATGGCCAGAAATGTGAATTTTTAAAGAAATTCAAAGACATATCCAACTGATGCTACTAAACTCACCTTCTACAATATGGTCCGAATATAGTTTTCCGACCAAGTATTTGTCAATCCTGATTTTCTCAATATCACCCGTTCCAGCTTTCATCCAGATCATTATTATTGCTCCATTGCTTAGCATAATCTAATTTTTTTTTTTTTTTAAGAAACCGTTTTCAAGAAATCGTTACTAAGTGTAAATTTTATAAAATCCTTCAACTATAGAAGTTTGGTGAGCACTGCATTTACCTGCAAGCAATTACGACTTTTCCATTCGCAATAGATGCAACGAAATGTTGCCAATAAGTCCTGCGTCGAAGAAAATATTTTTTAACCAAACAAAGCCAAATAAGCTCCTAATTTTAAGGTTTTCTCGGAAGGTATGCATACTTGCCTCTACATCTTTCAGGTTTGTTCGTAATTTTTCTGGCCTTTTCTTGCTCGGGCTCCACGTTTCTCCTCTTTCTGAAAATTTCGTCGGCAATCATTTATATTACTCGCACGAAAGACAAATCGAATGTATTCGTGGCAAGTATTTACCTTCGCAATACTCTTTCAATTCAGCGTAGTAATCATGGTTTCCATTGGAGCCCTTACCATGATACGAGTAGCAGCCAACGTTTGAATCTTTGAATAAGTACACGCTGGTTAGTAAAACTTAATGGAATATTGGCAAAGATGCATAATAGCACCTTCGTGTTGAGTTAAAATGTAAGCGCACATGCATTTTGGGACTCAGCGGCCGATTTTTAGAGGAACTATAATGGCAAATGCCTGGAAATAACTGTGGAAAACTGTTGAGTTGAAATGTAACAAGGATACAGTATAAGAAAAACTATTTGTGAGGACCAGCTCACATTAGACAGTTTTGCAGTTATGCAGAAATATAGGGATTGACAGATATTTACAATTTTTTTTAACGATACAACATAATTATGCATTACTAGTCAATCACATTATTAAAATCTAATGCCATTCAACTTGATTTCAGATGCACATTGAAGATTTTATTTGAATTGGGAACCATCGAACAGAAGATCGTACTGATTAAACTGACCAGAAAACAATTTGGATCACCTAGTTTATTCTTTAATTGCAAAAGAGGTAATTATATATATATATATCACAAATTAATCACAACGTTTCATTTGACATGTATTGGGGAAATGTTGAATTATTCAATTCAACTCAGTACCCTACAGTCGGCAAATGAATGCCATATGGTGGGGGAGATGAATTTTTACCCAATTCAGGAGAATCACCAGCTAGGCTATTCCATCGTCTACTCGCATACAAAAAGAAGGACCAATAGTAAGCATCCGTCTTGGCACGAAGCTTGGTCAAAGGATTTGAGTGATTATGTTTACTCCTAGAATGGTTGTTAGGCGTTAATAAATGGGAAACAAAATGTGAATTAAAAGAAAGATTAAAACGTTTGAATAACCCCATAGATAACGTTTCGCGTCTGGACCTCAAGGTGTCCCAATTTAGAGAGTGGATCATTTCTGTCACACTCGCAGAATGTTGATATTTGCCCTTAACAAATCTGGCTGCCCTCCGCTGGACCATCTCATGAATTACATTCATGGTTAGTTATTAAGATAATAAAAACAGGCGCACATCAGTATTTCGACTAATATTTTATCTACAAATTAATTACAATTAAATTTTAAACAAATTCTAAACTACCGTATGTAGCACACCGACATTATCTGCCAAAACACCTGTTTTCATCAGGTGCTTCAGTAAAATTATAAATGGTGATCGAGATTACAGTCTGAATGGCAGAGAGAAATCTTAATAGTTTTATATAATTATACTGTAACTTCTTTAGTTTTGTATGTATCTTGGTTATGATATATTGTGTTTTCTTCTACTGGTTGATTGTGGGACGTTTGGTAAGTTCACAATGTATATTTATAGTCGTATATCAGCAGGGGGCCGCACACTCTATAGGCTCGATCGCGGGTCAAATCTGGCCCGCAATGATATTTCATGTGATCTGCATGCCTACTCCAATTAAAAATGCAATGTGTAGGATACATGAAAAAATCTTAAAATATTTAACATTTTGGCATTATTACATAAACTTGTAGAAAAAAGTTTGCAGAAATGAACTTGAAATTAACGTTAAAAACAGTGCATTTATCATTAATAAAAAGAAGCCCGGATAAGTACGTCTTTATAAATGCCTCAAATTACAATATGACGTAGCCTTGAAAGCTATAATCATCGAGTGGACTTGATTTTTGCTCACAAGCACCTGTTGATGACCATATCCGTGAAACGAATGTCAAACACCGAGACGTGCGTTAGGCCTATATTTTATTTGGTTTATCTAAAAGATACCGCGTAAGTTAGTAAATCGCTTGGAATTGACCCTTACCGATGCCGAATTTGTCATCTTTCAGGGTCCAGAAGTGAAGTTTACCCATCAGGGACGCCATCGTATAGACAAGATTTCAAGAACCGTGGCAACGCATGATGAGATAGTAAAAGTAGGCTTATTAGAGGGTCAATGACCTTTATTTCAAGAACGTTTATCTATGCATGAAAAAGTGGTAAGGAAAGAAGCAGAATTTGTTATTGAGTTACTTTTGGAATAGACTCGCTATTTAATTTTTTTCAAAATCAAACAAAATTGAAATTAAACTTCAATGAAAAAGACGCCATTTTGAATTTTTGAATAAAAGTAAATTAATGTAATTTCCAGTTTGCTTATTTGAGAATCATTTAATGTATGTTTAATTATACTTTCATTTTGTATTTTATTAAAATGCATAGATATGTTTTGTATTATACGTAAGAAAATATAATGAAAATTTGTTTTTAATGATTTAAGTTCATAAATTAAAGATTAAGGAATTTCAGTTTTTATTTATGGAAATAAATTACATGTTTGCGTTTTCACAAAACATTGTCCAAACGCATGTCTGTCCTATGCCGCAAGACGAAATCACCCTATAACCCTGGCTGGCCAGCTTATCCAGGACAACGCGAGGTGGTTCCTCTACAGAGTAAAATGAACTGAAATTACAGTAATTTAAAATTAGATAAGATTGATTGCAGACTGTATATAAAATAAAAATTTTGGCTCAATTAATTACTTTAACTTACAAATTATTTCCGGAATTTGTCACCAATTTTGCTCCCAGATAACTGATCAGCCTTTCGTTAAGTTGATCATCCCCTATTAATGTTGGACCATTTTCCTAAAATTTAAGAAATAACATGTACAAATAACTAGACCTTATAATAATTTTAATATTATTATATATTTACCAATCTAACTTCAGTGCTGATTAACAAATACGGCATTTCTCTAAATACAAAAAATCGTTACGTTCGTTGCGACGCCGTATGTAATCAGATAATATCCTAGAGGAAATAAAACCATTAATTTATTTCAATTGACCTTTTGAACTTTTCAATTAAAAATCTTTTTTTTTTAAATTTCAGCGATTTCGTTTTGCACGTTGTTCCAACCACCATCTTGCTTAACGTGCAAAACGTAAGCTAGAATTTAAAGATGGCGGCACGACTTTACAACGTGTTCGTAGGCTCCGAAAAAGGATTTCTTAAAGGTAATTTTTAGCCGTAATTATCCTTATTAATTTTAATAAAAGTATGATACGGAATTCAAGATGTTTTGTTCTGTTAATTTCAGGCGTAAATACGACAGACAGGTTTTTTAAAAACCTAAATGGGATCAACGGGCTTGACAAGGAGCAGGAAATAAAGTTGATGACATGGGGCAATCCAGAAGAAACAGAGGTAAGTCTGTTGTTTTAATTTTGTTTAATTAATATCCATTAAATTAATCGACCGGTAATCCATCGTTTTGCGTTGTGATATCCCAGATGAATCACTTTTATCTATAAAATTAAGTGTCGTTAAGCTCGATAGCACGTGTCGAGCATGTCGTCTTGCACGTGTTGTGCTAGTAGTCGAACTTCAAAATGATTAGGATGGGTCGCAACTGGAGGATGTGCTTTGCACATGGTAGGCCCTCAAAGATTGTTGGAAGGGAATCGAAGAAGCATCAGTGGAAGAGTGGCTTGGGATTAATTGAGGGGAATGAGTGTCAAAAGCAAAACGTCACTAATGTAGCAAAGTTTTGCTGAAACTGTAGTGTAGTGTATTGCAAGGTTCAGTGTGTCTGAATCATCATAGCGACTCCTAATGAGTACCCGCCTCAAAGGGTATGCTACATGTCAAAATCATAGCTGCTATAAACTTAACTCCGTCACCTATATGTAACATACCGATCTTTGATACGACACCCCAAAACCTGACAACAGATGGTTACGGTGTTACGTCCAGGCGTTATATGCGACGGTGCTACATATAGTCGAAGCCATTTTCAGATGAACTATTAGGTTCATCTGCAAACTATTCTTCTCGTTATAGATTTGCTGCGGTTTGAAAAACCGAGTCGTGAAAATATATGACATTAAAACGAGAAGTTTTAAAAATGTATTGGAAGTAACAGGAGGCGAGGGCCAGTTGAAAGGACTCGCCAAATATAACAAGTAAGCGCTTTACTGCAGTTGTAGGATTGGCATTATGAAATTTCGCCTGTCGTGTAATAAAATACTGCTTTTGCCATATTGCGGTTAATGTATACATTTCCCTCTTTTCAGTAATTTTATCACATGCACCGAATCTGGCCTGGTCAAGGTTTGGGACGATAATGAAAGTGAAAACATGGTAATGGATGCAGTTCTCCGATGTTGTGATCAAATTACGTGTAAAGTTTGTCGTTGTGTGATCACGTGTAAATGCATTTCAGATCGAGTTTGAAGTCGGCCAGCAGATTTGTAAGATGAGACAAAACGTGGCACGTCCTTCAATAATAGCCACCGGTGGCAAAGAAAACGAAGTCAAAATTTGGGACTTAGAAAGAACAAAATGGCCAATTTTCAAAGCTAAAAATGTAAGTATTGTGTTGTTTTCTGAACTTATCTAAATAGAATTGTGCTTTATTACAATTAAATCATATTTCAGGTAGCGAATGATTTTCTTGATCATCGAGTTCCTGTTTGGGTGACGGATGTCCAATTCATTCCAAACAGTGACAAATTTGTTGTCTGCACCGGATACCATCACGTACGTAGGCTACTGTGAACTACACTTAGATCAGAGGTCAGATCTCCCAGTGTCACCAATGATGCATTTTACCTTCATGATTGCGTGTTTGCGGTAATTTTCAGATTCGGCTTTATGACCCGAAATCGCCGCAAAAGCGACCTGTTGTTAATATGGAGTTCGACGAATATCCCTTGACAGCCTTATCCCTGGCACACCAAGAAAAGTAAGTTCATGGGCGAGATGGAAAAAAATGAAATTATGTTTATTATTAAAATTAATTTACAATATTTAAATTAAACATTAAGAAAGTTGGCAAATTTCGGTTAATTATTTCTTCATAAAATTGTCAGTTCTTGCCTTTGCATCCTTCCGATTCCATTCATGAAGTAAATCGGAAATGTCATTTTTTTTTATAGTTACGTTATTGTTGGAAACTCACGAGGTCGCATGGGACTTTTTGATTTGCGGAAAAAGTTGCTGGTGCACTGTTTCAAAGGGTTTGCTGGAAGTATTCGCAGCGTGCAGTGCCATGCGCAGCAGCCATTGGTGGCCAGCTGCGGTTTAGATCGGTTCCTTCGGGTGCACGATATCGTAACACATCAATTGTTGCACAAGGTACTGATTTAGTCGGCATCCAAACTTGAAAGTTGTTTAGTGGTTGCACTCTGTGAACACCGATTTTCCTCTTTTCAGGTCTATTTGAAAACTCGGCTGAATTGTTTGCTGTACACAACCCATTCTACGTATGATTCTGATATGGAGCTGGAATCTGCAGACATTTCTAGCGCGGTCGATAAAGGAAAAAGCGAAGAAGATAATGTTGCGGTTGAAGATGAACTTTGGGAAAAAATGGATGAGGCGAGTGACGAGGAAAATAGTAAAAGAAAATCATCTTGTCAAGATGGTAACCAGCGGCAAGCTAAAAAAGTTAAAAAAGTCAGGTTCAAGACGATAATTGAAGATAGTCTGGGGCAGTGTTCAAACCTGGATATCTCAAAAGGCGTTTCATCCAAAAAAGGTATGTTGCGGTAATTGATCCATTTTCTTTGTTGAAATAAGAAAATCGTCTTTATTTCAGCGTTTGCATTTTTGCAGGTGTTGTTCGTAAGGTAAAGAAGAATGCAAAAAAATTGGTTAACTAATGAAAGTCTGTATTTTTATAGTAAAATTTGATTTTGTTTTCCATGTGATATTGTGGATTTGGTTGTGCGAAAGGGTGTTTGAAACTTTTACAGAAAAATTACTGGACACCCTGATAGTGCCACTAAGTAACAAAACCTTTAAACTGCTATATCTGCACCAATTCGTGCTTCATTATCACACTTTTTGGTGTTTTTGACGCCAAGTGATCACCTCTTTTAAAACCTCTTCGGCAGAAATCCAAGATTTAAAAGGCAATGTTCGATAAAACTGCAAAAAAACTGTTGTTTTCAGGTTCTGGGGAAAATCCCCCACTATCTTTGTTGCAGATTATAAAAAAAAACATGATTTTACGTCGAAAACACCAACATCTCTAAGAATCGAGCAATAATTAGCCGAGATACAGCTTTTTTGAATAGCAGGTAACACAACAGAATTTATGGATTATCATTACTTAAAACATTTTTGTGTGCTAAATTTGCTTGTAAAATTGCGGCTTTTTCTGGCAGAGGATCAAAGGCACGTGATTACGCGTGGTTTAAGAAAAAAAAAAACGAGATGTTAAGAATATTAAAAATACTATTATTTTTAACATCAGTGAAAATTCCACTTTCAAATCGCGCTTGTTTTCTTGCAGAATTTGTTAGTACAAGTCATTATGAGTGGAAAAACCAAAAAAAATGCTAGATTTATGCAATAAAAATTGGAGTTATGAGCACAAAAAAACAGGTTTATGCAAATTACATAATTCCTGGATGTACATATATTATGTTTGGGCAGCGCCGTAGCTTTCTTCATGTTTTGGCGGCAGTTTCGAATGTTGGATTTATATTTTCGTGCAATTTAAACCCTTTAAAAGTAGCAGTATTATAATATTTTCTTGTTATCAAAATACAACGTTTAAACGATAACATATTGACGTAAATAAAAATTGACAACATCTGTATTTTACACGCCATTAACCAAAAAGGAATTTGCCTCAAACTTGTGCCATACTTTTTGAATTGACATTACGCCATTAATTAAGTATTCTAGGCCCTGAAATCATTTCCAACGAGCAACCAATTAAAATTAACGTTGGCTATTGTTAATGGTCGATCGCTGAATCTTGATCCCAAGTTTTTTTATATTCACCGGCAAATATCAAAATCATGAGTTACAACAGGACCGCATCGCATGGAACTTGAACCCAATTCAATATTGTAATTTTTTTAATGCAAATTAAACTTAACAAGCCTATATTACTATTGGCTCAATTTGGAGGACTTTATTTTGAAATTTTTCAGTCCCATTTCATAGCATCTGTGAGTTTCAAAACTCACGAGAAGATGGCGCTAGAAAAGCGGACAACTTTTCTGGTTTTCGAATGCCTTTGAACTTGAACTCTGTGAATGATCGATGTGATTCGCACTTATCTGCATGTGGTTTTTTTTTGTCTGCGTGAAGGTGAATTACGCGCGGAATTACTTGCCTTCTTCGGTTAAATTCGTTTTATTAGCTGTTTAATGACTCGACAGAAGCCAACGCTAGACTTCCAACGGAACAAGCTCAATTCGAAGTTGTCAAGTTCAACTAACCTTGAAATTCCACTGGTTTTAAAGTAGCGTTTTAATTGGGCCGTTTTAAAGTATTTCAGACGAAAATCAGAAATCTTATAGACGTTGAGAGTCGTCAATAATTTGGACGTATTTTGAGAGGTAAGGAGCTCTTTGTAATAACTACGTAGTAGTCAGACCGCTAATAGACTAAATCAATAGTTAGTTTACCTAGTCCTGTATAATTTTCCGCTTTTTCTTGCTTTGCTTGATTAGTTTATTTCGACTAGATTTTTTCCACTTATTTTATGTTTTGAACTCTGTGTATGTTTTCTTATTTTCTTATTCCTTTTTATAATAATGATACCATGTCATTAGAAGTCATTAGAAGCAGTTAAACAATTGTGTCTAGAATATGTTATAATCTATGAAAATCATGTAAATTAGTTTGCGTGTATAGCACATTTCTAAAGAATCTGTTATTTTCTACAAATTCCTGGATCCTCGTCTAAAAGGGCGTTTTCGAAATTTATAAATTTATTATATCAAAAGTGTTTCAAAATTTTGTCAGAAACTGCATTTGAAACCAGAATGCTGTGAGCTAATACGCTGCAAGAGTTTCAGTGAACACGATGGCATGATTATGATAATTAAGTTTCGGAATCTATTATCAGAAATTATAATTACTGTTTTGGTGGAACGCAACTGGAATTTCGTTTTCATTTATTCGGGTAGATTTAATAAGTATATCCAATGCAGATCTTTCGTAAAAGGAAATAGGACAGTACCATTAAATTAATTTCGTTCTATGACAACTTAAAATGTTGGGGAATATATTTTTTATCTGTTGCGAATACCCTAGCTTGCTTCATTTCTGCCAAAATTTAACTTTCAAAGGACGAGTGTGACCCTAATTCCATGATTTTGCAAGTTTTGCGAAGTTTTTTAAACCAAGTTTACCAACTTTTTATCCTTGACCCAAAACAGACTGCGCTCTACTGGAACAATTGTTGAAACTTGGATATAGGTAACATACTAGGTAATAAATGCTCGAGAGCCGGATATCACGCAAGATTAGGTTATTGACAAAAAAAATATTAGTTTCTACAGTTCAAATCCCAAACTTGGATTTTTGGGGATTTATAAAAAATAATTTCAAATAAACTACTACAAATTCAAGTTTAAAAGTTCGCATACGAAACACTACGTATGCGCTGTATTTTTTTAAAATGTATTTATTTATTTTTTTTTGTGGAAATTTATTTACAGTAGTTTATACAGCTCTCTTCCCTTCTGGGAGAGCACCGATCCATCCCCTTTTCATGTGTCCTCCATTACCTCTCCCTCTGCCAC
>JAUJYV010001077.1:0-22340 GCA_033995625.1 Ophyiulus pilosus
AAATAACGGACCAGTCATTGTTTTGCCCAGTTGGAAAAAACACCAAAAACTAACCCAAAGTATTTTTTTTAAAATAACGGACCAGTCATTGTTTTGCCAGTTGGAAAAAAAACACCAAAAACTGACCCACATTTTATGGTACCAATTTCAAAAAGCCCGCGTTTTTTAAAGCCGCTATTATGAGTTTACGTTTATGTCCACTAGATGGCACTAAGCGGAACTGTAACGGTAAAAACGTTACTCAACAAAAACCTTTCCATTCCGTCATTTCCGTCATTATCTGCGAGTATTGCACGCATGCGCAATACAACCATTAGGAAAGTTCGCCGAGGGAAGGTTTCTCTCGTCACACTTAATCTTTTTGTATACAAAAAATTGAGAAGCCGAGGCTTAGGCATATCTCCAAACTTTTCTACGGGAATATTATTTACTTAGTGATAAGAAATTCGTTTTAATTGAGTATATGAAAATGATGTCCCGCTCAGTACGTGCAGAAACGCGCAGCAGAGCAAAAGATGACATCAAAAGGGTAATGCAAGCCATCGACAAAGTCAGAGGGTAAGCACAAACAATTTCCTTCTTCCTTTTTTGTTTGTCTTCTAATTTGTGGTTGTTGTTATGCAAATTACAAAATTCAGTCCGAATTGCGAGTAATAACGACTGTTTTCTTTTCTCTTTTAGATGGTACGTAAACTTGTCCACCTTTTGTTCGCCTTGACAGGCCTAAATTAAAAATTTCGCTGTCAAGAACGGCTAGCGATTGGGATCTAATTTGTGATTGCCCCAATTTGTCATTGATTTCAGGGAAAAGAAATGGGTAACCATCGGAGAGACATCTATGAAAATTTTTAAATGGGTTCCAGGTGAGTTACGAGATTCCATTATGTCCATCTGGATTTTTGTACCCGTAATTACACACACATACGTGCTGACGCAGAGTTGATTTTCAATTTCAGTGGCAACTGCAGTAGTTCAAGAGCAGGTAAACCATATTCAAATTACAAGTCGAGTGGGTTTGCTCCCCATTCAAGTGGGTTACGTGTTTCCCTCTCGATCCTAAAGTGCGGGGTTCGCTCCCCGGTCGAGTGGGTTACGCGCTTGTCTCTCGATCCTAAGGTGCGGGGTTCGCTCCCTGGTCGAGTGGGTTACGCACTTGCCTCTCGATACTAAAGTGCGCGGTTCGATTCCCGGTCGAGTGGGTTACGTGCTTGCCTCTCGAACCTATTGGTGCAGGGTTTGCTCCCCGGTCGAGTGGGTTACGTGTTGGACTCTCCATCCTAAAGTGCGGGGTTCGCTCCCCTGTCGAGTGGATTGCGTGCTTGCCTCTCGATCCTAAAGTGCGGGGATCGCTCCCTGGTCGAGCGAGTTGGGTGCTTGCTTCTCAATCCTAAAGTGTGGGGTTCGCGCCCCAGTCGAGTGGGTTACGCGCTTGTCTCTCGAGCCTAAAATGCGGGTTTCGCTCCCCGGTCGAGTGGGTTACGTGCTTGCCTCACTATCCTAAAGTGCGGGATTCGCTCCTCGGTCGAGTGGGTTACGTGCTTGCCTCTCGAGCCTAAAATGCGGGGTTCAATCCCCTGACGAGTGGGTTACGTGCCTCCCTCTCAATCCTAAAGTGCGGGGTTCGTTCCCCGGTCGAGTGGGTTACGTGCTTGCCTCTCCATCCTAAAGTGAGGGGTTCGCTCCCTGGTCAAGTGGGTTACGCGCTGGACTCTCCATCCTAAAATGCGGGGTTCGCTCCCCGGTCGAGTGGGTTACGTGCTTGCCTCTCGAGCCTAAAGTGCGGGGTTCGCTCCCTGGTCCAGGTCGGTGGTTCCCGAGGTTCATGTAGACTGCTGCGTGTTAAAGGCCTCTCGAGAGGTGATGAAAGTCTCCCTTCTCGTAGGCAAGATTTCCACGTAAGTGATGTAGGCTCATCCTCTGGCATTGGTGTTTAGCGCCTTCGTTTCAGAAATAGGCCAACGTTAAAAATTCGGCAAACAACCATCAAATCACTCCTACTTCTAAACGATGCAAAATAACGTTGTTGTTTTTTATAACAGAAAAAGAAATCTCACGGCAAAGACAAAGAAGGCGGCATCTTGGACGGTATTAAGGACAGCTCGAAAAACAACGAGATTGCAGTTTCGAATACGTCAAACGGTATTTTAAGACGTTGAAATTTGTGCAAATTTATTATAAAAAAACAACCGGTAATTAAAACTGGCTTCTTTTTGTTGTTTTGAGCAGGTTCAGAGTCATCGCAAGATTCCAAGCAGTGCACTCCAGCTAGGTCCACGATAGTTCCAATACCCGAAGATTCTAACACAGGCGTGTAGTTTATTTCGTACGTACTGTCGAGTCTAACAACAACCCGACAGTTGTTGACGATGCCCTTTTCTGTGACAACATTGCAGGTTTTTCCGTGAACAGTGAGAATTCGCGCTCCGAATGCACCAATTCCCAACTGAGTTTCAGCGAGGATTCCAACAGTCAAAGTAACGAAGCGATTGTCAATAGCTCGTTAAATACATCAAACGGAAATCTGGAACCAAAGTCTGGTGAGCGGATTGCGGCCCGTTTAGACAGTGGCCAGCTTTTTCGTACGTGCTAACTTTGCCTTGTTTTTGCCTTTAAGAATCCTCCGGACCGTTACCGGACACGCCGTCAGAGCGCACCATGGAACCTCCGGCAAAAAAACAGAGAACCAGCTCGTCGGAAGGAGCGAGTTAACGTAACTTAGTCGCCAATAGCAATGACATGACCGGTTGTTTGGACGTGCTGGCCTCGTCGTTTCATAAAGGATAGGCAGGCCCTCCAATGTTTCTTGTTGGTTTAACTTTTTAACCCCCACCTTTCCCGAGTGCATTCCCATTTCCATCTTTATGTCGCAAGGATATCCGGACAAATATTTACGAGGAACCGTTCACGGCAACGACCTTTCGTCTTCGTTGAGGCAGCTCGTTACGGTCAGATTGTCCGTGAACAGATTTCCGATGTGTCCGATGTCGAGTGACAGGTATCAATCAAATCGGTGAAATATTTATTATGGGATCATTTTCCTTAATGACCTAAGTGTTGACCGTTTCTCTCCCCTTCCCGTAATATTTTACATCTTCGTTTCAAGCAGGGTACCCCACCAGATTTTCAACTTCCCCGACTTTTCCAGGTTTGAAAGCAAATTTCCCTGACCAACTTGGCGTCATTTTGTCGTCACGAGTCACGTGACATGGGCGTGTTGCGCATGTGCAAATTGCCATCACTAGTAAATATCCTATTAAGGCTAAATTATTTCTGCCCTCATTCTGACCTTATGGTGTCCAAAGTCGAGAAAATTCACTGTTTAAAAGTTCAATTTCCCTGACTTTTCAAGGTCTTTCCAATTTCCCTGACTATTCCAGGTCTGGGGGTACCCTTGTTTGTGACTTTGCAAATGTTTTAAGACCCATTCTAAGAACTAAATTCGGCTTACGGGATTGCAAATTGGTCACCTGAAACGGTGAAGCTTCTTTTTAAGGACTAATATCAACTACACTGCATTACACTTTTGTGACATACAGGTAGTGGTTGACTTATGACCGTTTGACTTTTTGGTGATGCCCGGCAATAATACGCTACGGTTATTACCAGCAGTAGAACCGACTACAAAGGTCGCAAAAATAGTTCCGACTAAGTATTCACCCGCTTTGACTCGGGACAAAATACCGGCTCCTGACGGGAAAAGGCTCGGGACTCGCCGAACATCTACACGACACGTAGATTTTAAAAATACCGCACAGAAAACTGTGAATATTGCTACCAAAAATAAAGAATGTCCTGCTTACATTCAAATCAACTGAAAACCGGTCCGTCGGAACCAATTGCGGGCATAAGTCGGCAACTGCCTTTATTAGTCACGAAATGCAAACGGTTCTAGTGCATTTTTTAAAAAAAACTTTCAAATGTGTGTTAAATGTTAGTTGATGCTGGAATTTCCAGTCCACGCAGGGAATATTTCCTCGAATCGGAAAAATCCATATGAAAATTATGGCTGCGGGGTCCATCTTCGAGTATTATGTCAATTTTTTATTTATATATATTTTGTGTATTTCAGTAAAAGCGTCAACAACAGTGCATAACATAATAAAAAAAAGCGTAGTTGCCAAAGTGAATGTGCGGTAGTTGTCATCCTGGTGTTTATTTCCGGAAGCTGCTTCTGGTCACGATTCCTTGGGCCATGGAACTCAGCAGACGGGTGCCCTTGCTGACGGCCTCGACGTCCTTGTGGAAACTTTGACTCGGACTGGCAAAATTACAGATGCGCCTAAAGAGGAACAACGACGGTTTTGCAGCCGGCTTTTCCAACAACTCTGCCATGCAAAAATCGTGCAAGATTTCGTGAAGCTACCTCGAGGCTGCTGTTCGTCCAGCCGGGGTCCTAGGGGTCCTAGACCTTGTCGCCTGCCGGGACGGAGTGTCTATTCCAAACGGCGAGTACATTTTCACCGGGCTGCTTTCCTTTATGGGCGTTCTGGCCCCAAAAGCCGATGCCTCGCCCAGGCGGTAGCGACGCCTCGTCGATCGTCGGAATTTCTACGGTAGGTTTGACCAATACTTTTGAACTGTCCAGACAAGGGACTCTTTCTTCACACAAGACAGCAATTAGCCTGAATTTCCCATCGTTAAGGTTCAACGAGCTCAAAAAGCCCTAAGCCTTTTCAAGTTTCTATACAACATCTAACTCGTTCTATCTCTAGGTTGGCTTGATATTCAGGTTCTTAGAATACTTGTTGGATTGGCAGAGTGTAAGTTGCGGATCAAAACTCGCCCTTTTAGACTGACGCTCTCTCTGGAAGCCGCTAATATTACTACTTCCTCTCTGCACTGCACTACCATCTAACTTTTTTGTGCACTGAGCCTAGCTTTTGCCTGTTGCTTAAGTGACAGCCACCTGCTCGGCAAGCTTTTGCTTTCAGGTCCTCCTTCCCCGTGAACCCTAACCACCACTCCACCGAGTTACAGGTGGGACCCACAAAGCGACAGTTCTCCACATTCTCTACCCCACAGGTTGCATATCTCAGTTGGTTGGAACTTCGACAGCGCACTTGCGTGACTGTTATCGTAAAGCTTTTCCCGCCCAATTTCCGCCTTCTTGGCGTATATGGCCAGAGTGCTTCTTTCCTGTGCATTAAATGGCACTTTATCCTGTAGTCCGATCTGGACCACCGTCCTTTTAAGGACGTTTCCAGGCCTAAGTTGACCCCAAAACTCTTTGACTCTCCTTAGCCACCTAATCTTCCATCCTTGACCCCGTAGCAGTTCGAACACCTGTCTTGCTGTTCACCCGACAGCTTTCTCATACAGGTTATCTTTCTGACCATTTCTCGGGCTCTAAAGCTATAGACCACCCCACTTCCCCTTGCAGAGCTTCCACTGTTGTGAATCCCTTTCAAACATATTTAAAGAAACTTTTTTGCACACATAGCTGATGCTGCAGTATCAGTATTATTGAAATGCATTTTTTAAAATTTATTCCAATATAGTGCAGTTGCCGTTAAACTGCGGTTTTACTGCACTATAACTGCAGTTTTTGTGTGTGTTTAGTGGTAACGCTATCCGTCTGGTAATCGGGAGACTCAGGTTCGAATCCCGATCGGGTCGGCTACTCCGACGGTGGTTTTCGCGGTTTTCCACATTTGTTTCCAGGCAAATGCCGGGGTAGTTCCTCTAAAAATCGGCCGCGACCGTGCTCCTTCCTCTCCTTATTATTCTACTTTCTGTTTCCTTGGACTTGCGTGTATGCTAAGATATGGAGTTATATCCCCGACATTGTCTAGGCCCTCTATGACCTTAGTTGTCTTTGGGCCTCTAAACCTCAACCAACCAACCAACCATTTAACCTCAGAATAACTGAAGTTTAAGCTTCAGATATGGAAAACTGCAGTTTATTTGAATAAAGTGCAGTACATTTTCTGAGGGGGATAGAGGGGGCCTGGGTCGCCCCTCACATATGCAGCCTTGTGGTAGGGCCTAAACCTCAACCAACCAACCAACCAACCATTTAACCTCAGAATAACTGAAGTTTTAGCTAAAAGCTACTATGGAAAACTGCAGATTATTTGAATAAAGTGCAGTGAATTTTCTGAGGGGGGCCTGGGTCCCCCCTCATATATGCAACTTTGTGGTGTTGTGGTGGGGCCTATATTTTCCATATTGCACCTGGTCCAAACCCAGCATAATAATGACGTATTTTCCTAAATATATAGCAACATTCCCAACCCTATCTCTCCCATTCTCCTTCCCCCCACCCTCTAATGCTATATAGCATTACTTAGCCATATGGCTAAGTATTCCTACCATGCTGTTTGTATAATTAGATGTCTAGAACTAGGGTCTCTAACATGCTTTTCAGTTGCATACTCACTTGCGATATAGTATCGATTGTCGTTTTAAACGTCTGTACTTTCTTATTAGCTTCAACTTTCATCTGCTTAACGTTCGAACTCACATTTGACCCATTTGAAGTAACCGACGAACAAGACGGGAAACGAACGCTATTTCCGAAGCGGTTGACGTTTTCTTTTTCGGACATTTCGACGCTGCCTGTGGCGTAGTTCATCACGGAGCCGAACGTATTTCCCACCCACGGTTTAGTCGCGACTTTTTGAGAAAATTCAGAAATGTTTGAACGCGCGGTTGTCTTTGATGAAGCCATTTTTATCAATGTTATATAACCGACAGTTAGGAAAATTTCGAATTCGGCTCCTTTTTCAAATCTGACCAATGAGCAGCGAGGATTTCGTTCCATAGTCTGCGATTGGCTGGCTGAGGCACGTGATCTGGTGTTCGCGTAAGCCGAGTGGCGGCTTGTTTCTTGGCGGCTGTCGGCTTACGCGTGACGCAACAGACGCATAATGGCGGTCCAAGGAAGTAATAGCTGGGATGGTGAGTGAAATTTTGAGCTTTTTAATCGGAATATCGCTTTCTAGACATTTGGATTTACGATTTTAATCTTTCTAAGTGTTCACGTAATGCGACGCATGAATTTTATAAGCGTCGTGACTTGTTTTAACTGATTTCGAGGATGGTTTTGTTACGTCAATTTTGACACGTAATGTGTTCGAATGTCCAAAATATCCAAAATATGTTTTCAATTTTACTTTTTATATTTAGCAAAGCGTTGACAGTTAATTGTTGTTTGTTACAGATTTACGTAAGCTAGCGCGGAAACTCGAAAATGAGATCGACACCAAGTTGGTGTCATTCA
Source organism: Ophyiulus pilosus (assembly GCA_033995625.1). NCBI lineage: Eukaryota > Metazoa > Arthropoda > Diplopoda > Julida > Julidae > Ophyiulus > Ophyiulus pilosus. The sequence goes on from JAUJYV010001077.1 coordinate 7,223, forward strand.
GTAAATTGGGGACAACCTTCACCACGAAAAATCACAAAAGTGAAAGGTATGCACTGTAAACTTATAGCTGGTGGTTACTGTAAACATATTACTATGTTTTATAGCATAAGTAGTTTATTGTATGTGATTTTCAAAGAGACGTGCGTAGTAAACGAGTACTTCGAGGTTAAAGTTCACTTGTGACATTGTGCTTTGAGAAAACGAGATTTGCAATGAATCCGGGTGTAGACCAGTACCTGGTTACTGTAAGCCTGTAATCTTGTGTTTACTGACCGTAAAATACAAGAGTTTCAAAGAGACCATGTTCAGGTTCGAACTTAACGGTCATTAGTCGTATTTTGCGTCTATAAATTTGGTTTTGGCGATCAAGATTTTTGACCCAGTCGTCATTTTTGACGCCTAACTTTTCCACTTTTTTTGCTTGTCCATCACAAATTCTGATCGATACACATCCTTCTAGTACTTACTAATCCTTTAATCCAGGATATTGAGCCCCTTGGTCATCAAGGGGTGACAAATAGGTCACCTAACGCATGCTTGCTAATGTATAACGTCGAAAGGGCAAAATTAGCCAGGGGAATTCTGTACTGTCACTGTCTTATTTGATATTTGTAAATACAGTATGTCATACTTCAAGAAGTAATTTGCTATTTGTCACGAAAACGTCCTACAAAATGGCAGCAGAACATGTGATTGACTACTTTTGGGAATTTTTAAGAAATAGACAGAAACGATACATTGGACACTTTCTTTTCTAAATCGAGTGATAGTCAATTGTTGGGAAAGGTGTATAAAGACACGGATGACTGGAATTGTAGTTGCCTGGTTTGTTTGAAAAGTTACTCCCATTCTGAACAATAACTCCTCTACAGCTTCTGTCATCAGGCGTCCTCATTAAAGGTAAATTTCTGTTTAATTTTTTAAAAAAATTTGGCACTAGGAAAGGATTATGCCAACTTTAGTTAATAGGGACCAAAATGATTCTATATTCATCTGATGAATTGTCTGCTTTAGCAAATCAAAATTACTTGAGGTAGAACACATCGTTAGGTCAAATTTACTGAGATAGTTCGGATTACTGGTAACGCTATCGGCCTTTCATTTGGGAGACCTGGATTCAATTCCCGGGTCGGCTACCACGACTGGGGTTTTCGCAGTTTTCCACAGTTGTTTCCAGGCAAATGCCGTGAAAGTTCCTCCAAAAATCGGCACGACCATGCTCCTTCCTCTCTTCACAAGTTCACTTCTGTAATAAATTCCCAATTGCCAGGTGGGCCAAGTCCCGCATTGCATATGCGCTTAGTGGTACATTTGATTTTGTTTCTTTGTGGTTGTAGTGCGGATACTGTCCCGCTGTTGAGCGCAACTAGTGGAAACCACATGCTTGACACTCTCACAATCGAAATCGAGCAGCTGTTGGAAAAAGTAGGTCATCAGCTTCGGATCGAGATAATCGTCTGGAAAAATTTGTCCTAAAACTGCCTTTTTACTTCTTGTGTCCAGCTGTCAGATGTGAACGACAAGCTTTCCGATTATGTGGAAGTCCAAGGAAAAATCACGCCCAGTTCCACCCTGAATCACACGCTGCAGCGTCACCGTGATATACTGCAGGATTATGTTCACGACTTCCATAAGACGAAGACGAACATACAGAGCTTAAGGGACAGGGAAGACCTTCTAGGATCAGTTCGGAGAGACATAGAGTAGGTTTCTGGCGTTTTGTTGGTTCAGTTTATTTATCGATCCATACAACTAACAAATGTGTGCTGATTTATGCCCCACTTGCATTTCAGGGCAAGGAAGGGCTCTACCGGGTTAACGAGAAGGTCGGATTTGTACTTAAAGGAGAGCGAACATATCAGAAAGTTAGTTCTCTAGACTCATCTCGCTTCGTGAAATTTTCTGTATAGTCTACGTTTAGAATTTCGGTTAACCGCCCACTAATTTTCATTGTTTAAACACCTTTCAGTTCCGATAGATTAGTTGACGAGCAAATCAGGTAATCACGTAATCATTTATTAACGGACGAGATTTGAAATTTGAAACCTGTCCATGTGCTAAAAATCCGATTATTTTATTTATTTAGCATTGCTTTAGATACGAGAGAACATTTAATTAACCAAAAAGCAGCTTTTAAAGCCATTCAAAGCAAAATCAACACACTAGCGAGTATCCTTTTTTAAAATAATATCGTGGTTGCACGGGCGAGGCACATAAAAGGGAGCCGAGGCGATTTTTTAGGGATGTGTTAGCTTTATATCATTAATTGTTACGACAACCTGAGTACTTTCTGGATGGTGTTCAACTCGCTGTCGTTGATACTGTCAAGTATTTGGGAATTTATATTACCAGAAACCTCTCTCGGAATCACCATTTCACAAAAATTGTTGGTGCAGCGAACCAACGCCTTAGATTTATTCAGCACGTATTTCGAGAATGTGCGGAAAATGTAAAGGAAACTGGCTACGCAACTCTGGTTCGTCCTATGTTGGAATATTGCGCGCCTGTTTGGAACCCTCACAGGATGGTTCATATTCAGGATATAGAGATGGTCCAGCGTAGGGCAGCCGATTTGTTAAGGGCAGTTATCAACATTCTGCTGACAGAAATGCTCCACTCTCTAAATTGGGACACGTTGAGCCGTCCAGACGCGGAACGTTATCTACGGGGTTATTCAAACGTTTTTATCTTTCTCCTAATTCACGTCTTGTTCCCATATATTAACGCCTAACGACCATTCTAGGAGTAGACATAATCACTCAAATCCTTTGACCGAGCTTCGTGCCGAGACGGATGCTTACTATTGGTCCTTCTTTTTGTGGCGGTTAGACGATGGAATAGCTTACCTGGCGATTCTCCCGATTTGGTAAAAATTCAATCTAACAATGATGTCTAAGTCGCTAATGACGTAGGATCATTCTCCTGAAATTGGGTACTACCCCCTCCTACCATATGGCATTTATTTGCTGACTGTAGGGTACTGAGTTGAATTGATTACCCTACACCTTAGGATCGAGAGGCAATAATTGCCTCGGCTCACTCTCATACGACTCGCTTATGTATCTTTACTACAATACCGTGTTACGAAACCCGTTCGAGCCCACGGCGTCAAGATAGTTATCCTTAATAATTCGAGTAGATCGCTTTCCAGTAATCAATAGCCTCGTTCAACGAATCAACTTCAGGAAACGGCGCGATTCCATAATCCTGGGTTTGGTAATCGGAGTTTGTCTAATCCTCCTCATCGCTTACGCCTGGCGCTGATTCGTATTTTAAACCGCGGCTCCGAAAATGCAACATTCCGTACAACTTTGGCGCAGAAGCCACACATACGGATTTTTCTCCTTGTAATATAAGAGAAACTATTAAGATACGCATGCACTGATTCCCGTATAAACTTCGGTGAGATGTTTTTCCGCTGTGATAACCCAAGAAAACAATCCGAGACGAGCGCGTGTAATTCTGAAATGAACCGTTTGCGATCGTAATGTCATGCTTTAACAACTATCAGTGTTTTTCAAGTCTCTTTTAACTCGAGGCACACTTAGCAAGATGCTAATTGTATCAAATAAATTGAATTAAAATATTGGCTTTAATTTTTACACTTAGTTGGATGTCTGAGACCACACGTTTTTAAAATCGATGGTGAAAATACACATGGGGCCTCTAATTTGGCCATTAAGCGCTAATGTGTCATTCTGGCTATTTTTAGGCTATTTTCTTTGGCTTTTTTAAAGGTATTATAGAAAATTTGACGGTCGGTTAAGTAATTGACACTGGTGCAACCCACCAAAAATGGTGTTCGAGGTTTAATAGCAAGGGGTTAAAGCAGAGGGTTAAAGTAAGTTTAAAAACTGAAAAACTGATTTTTAGGCCATTTACTTTCGCCCTTTTTAAATGTGATTATACCCTTAGAAACGAATGAAAATTTAACGGTCGATTAATTGACAGTGATGCAACCCACCAAAAATGGTGTTCGAGGTTTAATAAAAAGGGGTTAAAGTAAGTTCAAAAACTGAAAAACTGGCTTTTAGACCATTTTCTTTGGCCCTGTTAAATGTGATTATATCCTTAGAAACGAATGAAAATTTAACGGTCGATTAAGTAATTAACGATGGTGCAACCCACCAAAAATGGCGCTCGAGGTTTATTGGGAAGGGGTTAAAGCAGGGGTTTAAAGTAAGTTCAAAAACTGAAAAACTGGCTTTTAGACCATATTCTTTGGCCCTTTTAAATGTGATTATATCCTTAGAAACGAATGAAAATTTAACGGTCGGTTAAGTAATTGACAGTGGTGCAACTCACCAAAAATGGTGTTCGCGGTTTAATGGGAAGGGGTTAAAGCCGAGGGTCAAAATACAGTAAAAAAAGCACGCTTTAAATAAATTCTGGCGAATAAGCACCAAAGTGCCATCCTGCGTATAACAAATCTTATATGCGGGATGGCACTTTGGTGCTAATTCGCCAGAATTTATTTAAAGCGTGCTTTTTTCTCCTTACAAATGGAGTGCCCAACATTAAGCCAATAAGCACCGGTGTGCCACCCTGCGTTTAGCACGAATTGCTCCTCAGTTGTTGTATGTGGTCGGTAGATGGCGGTAGATCCATGTGTTTGTTGTGCCTAGACGCCATTTTTAAAAGTCGGATTTTCACGTGTTTCGGTGAAACGTTTGTCAGTCTGTGATCTTGAAAACTTCTGAGTGCTAATCTAGAAAATTGAAGACTTAGAGCTACAATAAAAGAAGTTCAGGAGTCTGTGAACACTGTGCTCGATTAAACAGGTAAAAACAACCCTAGTTTACATTAGATCGTAAGAGAAAACATGTTGAAGGCGAATTACAAACCAATTACAAGGTATTGCGTAATAAAAATGGAACATGGGGCAAGGTGAGACAATGACATCCAATCAATCGGATGTCCAATATATGGTTATAGATGACAAGGTGTGAAATTGGAGGTCATGTACATGTAAAATCTCCATCCAAAATATGTCGAACATGGATAGTACGTGTGACGTGTAAAGGTTTGACTTGGGGCCTTTAGCACATTGGGGCCTATTGGCATATACAGTATGATGTATCCCTGACAAATCGACTAGTGGGCATTGAGACATGGGGTAAGGTGAGACAGTGACGTTAATAAATAGTCCAATAGGACAATTAATGGATGCACAACAAATGTTTTGGTAAAAAGTGTCTCAATGGTCCCCAGTAAGCAATGATCCTCGATGTAGACTGAAATCAATGGTCTTTTTATATTGGCCTCTCTCGAGTTTCAAACTGACAATTTGTTCGTAGTTTTTCCTTAGATCCGGTGGTTGGAGTCCTAATTGACCAGTAACACGATCAGTTTATTGATTTTCAGAATTGGACACCTGTCGAGGGTCCAAATGGTGGGAAATGATGCTTTGACCAGCATGGTATTTCACACTAGTTGAATTACGTACGGTCAACGATGACCGGATATTGGGATGTACCATCTTCGGTCCTTAAATTGCCGTGTACGTGTATGGACCATACGTATCATTTGATTGGCCATGTATGGGCCGTTCATGGCACGTATTATGTCGTTTTCATATAGGGGCCATGTAGTATGACCATATATGGCCATTTTTTGGTGGATCCATATATAGAATAAGTCATTAGTCCATACATGGCCCTTGTTTATGGCCATGCATGCGCTTATTTGACCATATATGTCCAATTTTTGGTCTATCCACATATAGAATAAATTAGATATGTCCATATATGCCCATTCCTCCTGTAATGGCTAACTTGAGGCCTTCCCCGGAACTGGGGCCCAGTCCGTCTATGGTCCTCTCTGTCACGTGAATCTGCGCGTATAGATTAACTGATTAGTCTTGCAGACCCTCTCCAGGATCAACTCGCAACCGGTTGGACCCTCTTTATCCTTAGTCACCTTTGGGTCCTTAAACCTCAACCAACAACAACAACATATGTGCCCGTTCCTCCTGTAATGGCCAATGTAAAGCGTTCCCCGGAACTGGGGCCCACTCTGTCTATGGTCCTCTCTGTCATGTGAATCTGCGCGATTAACGCATATATATTAACTGGTTAGTCTTGTAGACCCTCTACAGGACCAACTCGCAACCGGTTGGGCCCTCTTTAGCCTTAGTCGCTTTGGGGCCCTTAAACCTCAACCAACAACAACAACAACATATGTGTCCATTCCTCCTGTAATGGCTAACTTAAAGCGTTCCCCGGAACTGGGCCCAGTCCGTCTATGGTCCTCTATGTCACGTGAATCTGCCCGATAAGCACGTATAGATTAACTGGTTAGTCTTGTAGACCCTCTACAGGACCAACTCGCCACCGGTTAGGCCCTCTTTAGCCTTAGTCGCCTTGGGGCCCTTAAACCTCAACCAACAACAACAACATATGTGCCCATTCTTTAGCCCTCTTTAGCCTTAGTCACCTTTGGGTCTTTAAACCTCAACCAACAACAGCAACAACAACAACAACATGTGTCCATTCCTCCTGTAATGGCCAATGTAAAGCGTTCCCTGAAACTGGGGCCCAGTCTGTCTATGGTCCTCTCTGTCACGTGAATCTGCGCGATAACCGCGTATAGATTAACTGGTTAGTCCTGTAGACCCTCTATCGGATCAACTCGCAACCGGTTGGGCCGTCTTTAGCCTTAGTCGCCTTATGGCCCTTAATTAAACCTCAACCAACAACAGCAACACATGTGCCCATTTCCCCTCCCCTCCATACATGGCCCCTGTTTTTCCACCCACCGGTTAATGGATTAATTGGGCATGGTGAAACTCAATCCGATGACGTTTGATGGCTGATCAGTTTGGGTAACAGGCGGTTAAGCTTGCAAAACGGTTTGAAACAAGGCTGTCGAGGAGGCCCTTTAGATTCCCAAGGGTCCCAAACGGTTTCGAATTGCACTCGTTTCTGGTTACAAGCACATCCGAATCAGTTTTTCGCAGTGGTGGATAAGTACGTGTGGCGTTGAAGTAAAAACGTGTGATCAGTCGACGAAATTGGGGGGAAATTTCTAAGTGAATTACGGCTTTGAGAGTCCCGGTGGAAGTATCAAGTTTTAGAAAAACTGAACAAAAAAAAAATAAGATTGAATTGATAAAATAAATAGACTGCCGGGATTGAGTTTGGACTAGACGTATTTTCGTATTGCATTACAACGTACAATGAGAATGGAAAAGGGGGTAAAGTAAATAGGACACCAGTGCAAATTAAAAATGGGGGTGGAAGGACCGGGGGAGTCGGAGAGCCGAGTTTAGGAACGGGCCTCGTTTATCTGGATTATAGCCGGAGAGCGGGACAAACACCCGTATCTGATTTTACTCTTTAATTTCGTGGACATTTAAGATGATTGCATAAATAATTATTTAAGAGTATTTTTCCAGTGATTCTACCGGTTAGTCTTCGGGAGATTCCTCGGATGACTCTTCGCGAGGTTCCTCGGATGACCCTTTGCGAGATTCCTCAGATGATGCGGGACAGACACCCGTATCTGATTTTTACTCTTTAAATTCGTGGAGATTTAAGATGATTCCATGAATAATTCTTTAAGAGTATTTTTCCAGTGATTCTTTCGGTTAGTCTTCGCGAGATTCCTCGGATGACTCTTTGCGAGATTCCTCAGATGCGGGACAGACACCCGTATCTGATTTTACTCTTTAAATTCGTGGCGATTTAAGATGATTCCATAAATAATTCTTTAAGAGTATTTTTCCAGTGATTCTTCCGGTTAGTCTTCGTGAGATTCCTCGGATGACTCTTTGCGAGATTCCTCAGATGACGCGGGACAGACACCCGTATCTGATTTTACTCATTAAATTCGTAGAAATTTAAGATGATTCCATAAATAATTCTTTAAGAGTATTTTCCAGTGATTCTTCCGGTTAGTATCTGCGAGATTCATCGGATAACTCTTTGCGAGGTTCCTCAGATGACTCTTTGCGAGATTCCTTAGATGTGTCGTGTTTGGCTTCTTCGTACGATTAATCAGGTGATTCTATTGGATGATTCTTTTAATTATTCCTCAGATGCGTCCTCGGCTGCTTGCTTATGTTGATTCTTCGGATGATTCCGCAGTTGAATTATCAACTGGGTTCTTCGACGATTCTTCCTTGGATAATTCACTGGTTCACTCTTCCGAATTTTCCTCAAATGACTATTTTAACATTTCTTCAGATGATTCCTCACAAGATGAGTTGTCAAATGATTCATTCGGCGATTTCGTAAACGATAATTGCGATTTTTTAGACGATTTTTGTTTCGGATTTTTCTTCACGTTTTTTCTCTGTGGATTTTTATGTGATTCCATTGACTCTTGAGATGATTCCTCAGACGACACTTCAGACGATTCTGCGGAAGTATCCTCAGATAATTTCTCAGGTGACTCCTCGCAAGATTTCTCAGATAAGTCCTCAAGACTATTCTTCAAAAGCTTCTTCAGATGATTCATTAGCCGATTCCTTGGACGATTCTTCAGATGCTAGCGCAGTTTGATTCCTCGGATGATTCTTCGAATAATTCCTCGGCTAATTCACCGGTTGGCTCTTCTGATAGTTTTTAGATAAATCTTTTAAATGTTTCCTCAGATGACACTTCAGACGTTTCTTCAGATGATTCCTCAGTTGATTCTTCGCGTGATTCCAATGACTCTTGAGATGATTCCTCAGACGACACTTCAGACGATTCTTCAGACGTATCCTCAGATAATTTCTCAGGTGACTCCTCGCAAGATTTCTCAGAGAAGTCCTCAAGACTATTCTTCAAAAACTTCTTCAGATGATTCATTAGACGATTCCTTGGACGATTCTTCAGATGCTTGCTCAGTTTGATACCTCGAATGATTCTTCGAGATTCACCGACTTCACCGGTTGGCTCTTCGGATAATTTTCAGATTATTCTTCGAATGATTCCTCCCACAATTTCTCAGATGACGCTTCAGATCCCAACTAAAATGCATCGATAAGCCGAGCAGAGCCCAACGACTTTTGGGCCCAACGACTCAAAGGGCCTTTGAGCGAGCTTCGTGCCAAGACGGATACGCTTACTATCGGTCCTTCTTGTTGCATGCGATTAGACGATGCCTTCCTGGCAAATCTCCAGATTTAGTAGAAATTCAATCTAACAATGATGTCTAGTCGCTACTGACGTAGGGGCATTTTCCTGAAATTGGGCTTACCATACGGCATTTATTTGCTGACCGTAGAGTACTGAGTTGAATTGAATTTCTAATTGTGAGTCGGGTATAAGCGGCACACCTTCAGAAAGCAGAAGCGCCGTTGATTAATTAACGAATTAATCCCTCAGCTCGTTGCCCTAATTATCTATATCATCCCAAATGCAGAGTTATCCCTTTTTGAAAACATTAAAATTCAAACCGCAAGCAGTTGGCATTTTACGTGCCGTACATTTTGCGCGGAACTGCCGTGTGTTGAATCCCCCTTTCCGCTAGCGCGCAGTTGTTTATTTAATTAAATTACGCACGTTTTACTATTCCCGGGTTAATTGTCAGCTTTGGCTTAATTGGCTGGCATCAACATTATTACACTTTTCAGTCGTAACCCTCGCAATTTCGCTGAAATAAAGGCTAAAATGGATTTTTCCGCGTTCAATTAAACGTGTTGTTTCCAGAAACGCTCCACAGGTGGCGCTGATTCTAAAGGGGCAGATTAAGTGGACAACTTTATTTATTAATTTGTGCCCATCAATAGTCATATATGGAAATTCAATGGTTTAATACCATGTGTTTGTGACCGTGTGTTATGTAGCCGTTCAACGGCTGAATGCGGCCCGTCGTTATCCGCCGAGTGTTTCCAGAAACGCTTCACAGGTGGCGCTGATTCTAAAGGGGCAGATTAAGTGGACAACTTGTTATTAATTTGGGCCCATCAATGGTCATATATGGAAATTCAATGGTTTAATACGATGTGTTTGTGACCGTGTGTTATGTAGCCGTTCAACGGCTGAATGCGGCCCATCATTATTTAGATGCGGTCGTTCAGAAATTAAATATGGTCCTTAAATGGTTATATGTGGCCCGCACTGTACATGCCCATCAATGGCTATATAAAGTATATATGGTCTTTCAAAAACAAAAAATGGTCCTTGCATGGCGCTATATGTTGTGTTCGGTAGGGCACGGTCCATATGAGACTAGATTGCCAGTCAATCGATTGTGGCTCAAATGGCCCATCAATGGCTATATAAAGTATATATGGTCATTCCAAAATAAAATAGGGCCCTTACATGGCTATTACATACTTTACATGCCCATATATTATATGAACCGTAGGCACTGCGGTCCATCGTTATCTACATAGTCATTCAGAAATTAATCATGGTCCTTAAATGGTTATATGTGGCCCGCCCTGTACATGCCCATATATGATGTGTACAGTAGGGCATGGTCCATATGAGACTAGATTATATTGCCAATCAAAGCTTAAATGGCTATATAAAGTATATATGGTCATTCCAAAATAAAATAGGGTCCTTACATGCCACGTGGGTCGACGTGTTTAACCCCTTGCCATATTAGACTAGACAGATTATTTTTGATTGGTTTCACCATGGTGAGTTACTTAATCGACCTTTAAATTTCGATCACGTATTCCAAGGGCTCGTAACTTGTAATTCCCCATTCATTGTTAGCTCGTTTCGGCTGGGGCTTATTAAGGATCGTTTAAATGGCAGGTCGTGTCCTCAGGTGTCGCTTCTATTTTTGTTTGGTCCTCTTTCTGAAAATTTGAACACGTTTTCAATTACGAAGTCGCTGCTTTTAGTTTTTGGGAAACATTTCATTTGCCAAAGTACTTCTTCCTGTGCGTGTGTTAAAAAAAAGAGGGGTTTTCCCCAGGGAGTTTTCCTTCTGTGCCTTTTTTTTCTTCTTCAAAGTAGGATGGATCTAGAAGATGGAGGATGAATACTGAAAGAAAATAATCAGTTTTGCTCATCTTCAGTTCGCCTCTGTCTGATTTAACGTACGAAATTGATGAAAACTAAGTTGATTTTGTCGAGCTTTTCAATACCCCCGGGGGATCCTCCCCCTCCTCCTCCCCCCCACGCACCCACCCACCCCACGCACATCCACCTCAATCGTCTATTACAGAGGGACAATCTGATCACTGAAAAATCGACAAAAGCCACCAAATCCCAATTCCTAAGCCTCTTCAAAAAAAAAGCAGTCCTAACGTTATGATTTTTTAATGTTTTTGACAGAATTTGTGGGAAAATTTGTGTGGGAATGGAAGTGGAAATTTGAAGGGGAATCCCCTTGAGGAGGATTTAACTGCTGCTGTCTTCATCGAATTTCCTGTGAAGATTGCTGAGGAATAGGTGAAATTGGGACATTATGATAATGAGACGTTTTTAAATATTGACAAGGTTGATGTTGAGGGTGACAGATAAGACTTTTTTCTTGTTAACATGGTACAATCACGGTTGATGTTAAGTGAGGTACTTTTATACAAAGTAAAATACTTGTTAGAGGTTTTACTCAGCCCCTTGAAGAGTGGCAATCACTGCTAGCACCCGTGTGATGCGTGTATGCTCTCGCAACAGTGGAAGAACAGATATGGCTATATATGGCTAAGCCATAAATTTGACATATATGGGTCATGTATGGTCATACATTTTGAGCAAATTAACCAGAATACGCTAATTAGTAAAATAATTATAAGGATGCTTTCCGCTGCCCCTTGAAGAGTGGCAATCACTGCTAACACCCGAGTATTGCACCCTCGCAAGCAATTCCTCGCAAGCAATTATTCGCAAACAATTCCTCGCAAGCAATTCCTCGAAAACAATTCCCCGCAAACAATCCCTCGCAAGACAATTCCTCGCAAACAATCTATTGCAAACAATGGATCGCAAAGAAATACCTCGCAAGCAATCCCTAGCATGACAATTCTTCGCAAACAATTCCTCGCAAGCAATTCCTCGAAAACAATTTCTCACAAACAAATCCTCGCAAGCCAATCCCTCTCAAGACAATCCCTCACAGAAAATCCCTCGCAAACAATTCCACGCAGACAATTCTTCGCAAACAATTCCTCGCAAGCAATTCCTTGAAAACAATTTCTCGCAAACAATTCCCCGCAAACAATCCCTCGCAAGACAATCCCTCTCAAGACAATCCCTCACAGAAAATCCCTCGCAAGCAATTCCACGCAGACAATTCTTCGCAAACAATTCCTCGCAAGCAATTCCTCGAAAACAATTTCTCGCAAACAATTCCCCGCAAACAATCCCTCGCAAGACAATTCCTCGCAAACAATCTATTGCAAACAATGCATCGCAAAGAAATACCTCGCAAACAATCCCTAGCAAGACAATCCCTCGCAAGTAAACCCTCATAAACAAATCCTCGCAAGCCAATCCCTCTCAAGACAATCCCTCTCAAGACAATCCCTCACAGAAAATCCCTCGCAAACAATCCCTCGCAAACAATCCCTCGCAAACAATTCCTCGCAAACAATCCATCGCAAACACTCCCTCGCAGACAATCCCTCGCGAACAAACCTCCGCAAGACAGTTCCCCGCAAACATTTCCCCGCAACATAATTCTTCGCAAACAATCCCTCGCAACAAACCCACGCAAACAATCCTCACAAACAATCCCGCGCAGACAATCCCTCACAAACAATCCCTCGCAGACAATCCCTCGCAGACAATCCCTCGCAAACAATTCCTCGCAAACAATCCCTCACAAACAATCCCTCACAAACATTTCCTCGCAAACGCGCTATGAATTGTCATTTGCGAGGAACCGTCCAGACACCAGTTATACATGGCAAATAAAGGGAGGACTTCAGTGCACTACACGGGAGTTAGCAGTGATTGCCTCAAATCAGGGGCAGCACTGTGTAGAGGCACATTATGATTATGGTCCTTACATGGCTATAAATGAAAATTTAAATGCTACATTTCAGTGGTTAAATATGGCCCATACATGGCAAATAAAGGGAGAGGCTTTAGTGCACTACACGGAAGTTAGTAGCGCTTGCCTCCCATCAGGGGCACAGCTTTGTGAATTGAATGCATCACTGTAAGTGTGGCTACATACTACATTAAAAATAAGTTGATCATAGTATTCATCGCTACTAATGCAACCCTAAGTACTCGTTTTCGGGTATTTCGATGCACATTGAATTAATGCCTCCTTTTGAAATGGAGGTCCACATCCGATGGTGTTTTCGAGAGGAGGGTTTTGTTGGTTCAAGGAATTAAAAAGAGATGCGATCGGGATAAAATCATGGACGAAATTGAAGATGGAATGAAGGGAAAAAAGGTGAATAGAGAAGTGCATCGGATTCGATCGGATTTGGGGAGGGGAAAACGTATAGGAACACAAACACGCCAGAAATTGAATTTGAAAAGCGTATCCCATCCATTAATCCACTTTGATCCCACTTCATTAGACGCGCCAAGTTTTGCAATTGATGGAGGGAATGAGAAGGGAATAGAGAGGGAAATGGATTTATCCACAAAAATATCCGGCTTTGGTCATCCAAGATTTAAAGAGATGCTACGACAAATTCCCATCTTATAGCCACCATATTTAACCACTGTTTAGAGCCGAACCCGCTTAATTGCACAGCGATCCGGCAAGCCGTAAATGCGCAATTAAGCGATTTGCACGTAGGGTTTGCAAATTATGTGCATTTATCCGGTTTATGCAATTAAACGGGTTCGATTGTATTATGACTATCAGGAAAATTAAAAAACATGGTGGGAAAATCATGTATGGGCCATGTTCAACCACTGAATGGCCATATATAGACGATATTCAACCCCTGAATGGCCAATGGACCATGTTCAACCACTGAATGGCCACATATGGACCTTGTTCAACCACTGAATGGCCACATATGGACCTTGTTCAACCACTGAATGGCCAAATATGGACCTTGTTCAACCACTGAATGACCATATATGGACCATGTTCAACCACTGAGTGGCCATATATGGACCATGTCCAACCACTGAATGGTTATATATGGGCATGTTCAACCCCTGAATGACCATATATGGGTCATGTTCTACCACTGAATGGCCATAAATGGGCCATGTCCAACCACTGAATGGCCATATATGGGCCATGTTCAACCCCTGAATTTCTATATGTGGGCCATATTCCACCCCTGAATGGCCATATATGGACCTTGTTCAACCACTAAATGGCCATATATGGACCATGTTCAACCACTGAATGGCCATATATAGACGATATTCAACCCCTGAATGGCCAATGGGCCATGTTCAACCACTGGATTGGTCATATATGGACCATGTTCAACCACTGAATGGCCACATATGGACCTTGTTCAAGCACTGAATGACCACATATGGACCATGTTCAACCACTGAATGGCCATATATGGACCATATTTGGGTTTGACTGTTTTTTCTTTATTGAGTCAATTTATCCTAGTTCCGATGTGTCCAGATTAACCCCAGATCCACTGTACTTTTGTGTCGAAATTTGTGTGGTGCTCATGTTGAGTTTTCGATCACATCTCTTGGAGCGGATGTTGGTGGACTATCTCGTCTCGTCCACGATGTTGAACCAATAAAAAAAAAAGCTGAGGATTGAAAAAGAAATGTTGGTTCTGTCGTCGAGAATAAAGTGAAATGCATTCATCGAAGCGAGGCATCTGAGGGAAATAAGAGGGAATTGGGAGCAAATGGACGAAAATAAAGGGAATTCCCCCTCGCCTCATCCCCCACACCCTTGATTCAACCTGTCACTTCGCTCACTTTTATTGTCGATAATGCCAGAACAGCTTCCTACATCTAAGATATTGTACATCGCTATACTATAGAGCACTCTCAACACACTCTTGGCGAGTTTTTTTGTGCGGTCATTTTTGCTACGTGTAAAACGTAAAGTTGGCGAGTTTTTGATAATAAAAAAAAGTATGAAAACATATACAGTGATACCTCGAGATACGAGTTTAATTCGTTCCGTAACCTTGCTCGTATCTCGAAGCAATTTTCCCCATTGAAATTAATCGAAATGCCATTAATCCGTTTCAGCCCCCAAAATGCACCCCATTATATAATTTGAGGAAGATAACGAGCATGCTTGGCCAATAGAGAGTTTGAGCCAG
>JAUJYV010001078.1:0-22327 GCA_033995625.1 Ophyiulus pilosus
TGGCGCCATTTTCCCTCATAGTCATTAAAAACCAAAAAGATATCACTTCCGCTAATAAACAAAATGGCCGCCATGACGTCACTTCCGTTTCCGGGTGACATCACTTCCGCTAAGAAACAAAATGGCCGCTATGACGTCACTTCCGTTTCCGGGTGGTAATTAGGGGGTTAGGGGGGTTGGGGTGGTAATTAGGGGGGTGGGTGGCACCTCCCACCGGAAATCACCACCCACTTGGCGCTATCTGGGTGCCTGATACTACTCATGTTTAACAAACGGTACTTTTTATTTCCTTTAAATGATTTTTACTTAGTTTTCCAAGTAAAGAAAATTATACAATGTAGACGGATAACAATAAAAAACAATACATATCCGAGAAAATTGTATATGGCCATAGATGCCATAGATTGACGTGATAGAAATTACTTATATGACCTTGTATATCCTATATCAAGTGACAAAAAGTCCTTTTCACCAAAAATTCTAAATGAAAAATGTTAAATTAAAAATTGTAAAGAGATCTTTACAAACCCAGCATAACCGTTTTTTTTCTACTTTTCTTTCAGGAAAAGGTATTTTAACGCCTGCACCTTGCAAGTTAGGATCATTTCTTTGTGGCAATTCACCGTATTGTTTGGAACAAAAATATCATTGCAACAACATTCCCGATTGCCCCAACGAATTCGACGAAAGTCCCTTGGAGTGTGGTAAGTTAATACTGTGCATTTGTATTGCATCTATCTGTAACAGGGGTCCGCGAAACCATTTGATCTGACCCTGTCTAGACCACTACAGATTGAAGCGTAGGGATATATGAAAATTAATGACACGAGGACATATATCCCTCATCCCCTGGATTCAGTACTGGAACTGCTTCCGTATATACTATGACTCTATATATAATTTTTGAAGCTGGTGGACAATGATAAAATTCCATACGTGGCTATATGAAGAATATCATATATACTGTTAAGTGGTCATTAATTCTTTCTTGAGGGTCACTTGTATTCAAACCTCGCAATGCCCAACGAGGTGGCACTTGACCGCTGCACTGGTCAGTTGGGTTTTTCTTAAGCTTTCGCCATATTTTTGTTTGTTGTCTTCTCTTGAAATGTTTTGTGCGGAATTGGGTGAGTTTGCTAATTCCTGAAACGTCTATTTCATTTACTTTTTCCCATTGATCCATTGAAAATGCCGTCTGAAATTTCCGTTTCTTTTAATGAGTTAGTACGGATTCAAAGACGTTGCTCATCTTTTGTTAATCTAATCTTTTTCTAACCAACTTTTGTCCCAAGATTGAAAACAAATATTGATTTATTAGAACATTCTTACTTTTAACGAAGAAAGGCAGTATTCACAAAAGCGTGATGTTGTTTTTTCATCCTTATCCGCGTCAATTTCTTTGTTCTGCATCCAATTTGCAGGTCCTGGTGAATTTTTTTTCATTTGTAAACATTAAAAAAACATCTTGCCTTTCAAAACTAGTTTAATTGCAAGACACATTTGAAATTCGGCTTAACTAACCTGCGAGCAAAAACAAACTACCCTGGTGGATAAGTTAAGTTATGTAGTACCATGGCGATGTATTACAATATAATACTCCATGTCTCGAAATATTAATGTACATTTGGGTCAATACATATTGTCCGTGTACTTATGTATGTCTTAAGACTGTTTACAGTCATATACAGTAGACAGTTTTCGCATGCCAACGTATGCTTACGTTGGCATGCTCAAACTGTCTAGTTTTCGCATGCCAACATCTTTATACCTTAACTTTAATGGCGGGAAGGGAGGAGCCACGCATTGAACTACCCAATAAACTAACTGAACGTAATGGGTGCGCATTCATGGTTCTTCCCTTCCCGCCATTAAAGTTAAGGTAAGTATAGGAAGGCAGTATGGAAGTATGGAAGGGAGGAGCATGCGATTTGAACCACCTATGCAATGAACTAACTGAGCGTCATGAGTGCGCATGCACTCAAGCAAGGCCTTGAACTATACTCAATGGTAGTTCAAGGCCTTTCGTCTCCTTTCCCGCCATTTACATTTAAGGTCAGTCTAAAGACGTATGCTTACGTTGGCATGCTAAAACTGTCTAGTTTTCGCATGCCAACGTCTTTATACTTACCTTAACTTTAATGGGGGAAGGGAAGAACCATGCATGCGCACCCGTTTCGTTCAGTTAGTTTATTGGGTAGTTCAATGCGTGACTCCTCCCTTCCCGTCATTAAAGTTAAGGTATAAAGATGTTGGCATGCGAAAACTAGACAGTTTGAGCATGCCAACGTAAGCATACGTCTTTAGATTGACCTTAAATGTAAATGGCGGGAAAGGAGAAGCAAGGCCTTGAACTATCATCGGGTAGTTCAAGGCCTTGCTTGAGTGCATGCACACTCATGACGCTCAGTTAATTCATTGCATGGGTATACTTCAAATCAATGCTCCTCCCTTTCCGCGATTAACATTTAACGTTGGCATGCGCAAACTGTCTAGCATAAACTTTTCAGCATTGGGAAGTGCACAGATATGGGCACACAGTTACTGTGTAAATAAGCATGGAACTCCAGCGTCATCTTATGTTGCAAAGCTTGCAATTCTCTACAAAATAGCTGAAATTCAGACATGATGCAAATTAGCATATGCAAATTAGCGGTTTATTAGATTTTATCCAATACCCTGA
This sequence comes from Ophyiulus pilosus, assembly GCA_033995625.1. NCBI lineage: Eukaryota > Metazoa > Arthropoda > Diplopoda > Julida > Julidae > Ophyiulus > Ophyiulus pilosus. Next base: position 2,681 of record JAUJYV010001078.1, read on the forward strand.
ACATCAGGTCCTCATTCTGACATGGGGAAACCGGAAGTGGGCTGAATTGCGTTCATTGGAATCAAACAGCTTTTGAGGAATAAGGAATTTAACCCGATTTGCACCGCTAATTGTTTGATCATTCGCAGCTGGCGGCATCGGTAGTTGGCACCTGAATATTTCCCGTTCCAATGTGACCAGATCGGAAAACGGATCTTGTGGTAAGCCTATATTCAAACTGAATGTAATCCTAATGTCGCGTTTCAGTCACACAATTTTTGACTTAAAAGTACGTCATCAAACTATCGAAACTGGCAATACTAATCAAAGATATCATTTATCAACCAATCCAATCAAATATAACAACGCCACACTGCGACCGCAATTACAATGAAATAGAAGACTTCAATAGACAGTTTTAGCATGCCAACGTCTGTATACTTACCTTAACTTTAATGGCGGGAAGGGAGGAGACACGTATTGAACTACCCAATGAACTAACTGAACGTAATAGGCGCGCATGTGTGGTTCTTCCCTAATTTCCCTTCCCGCCATTAAAGTTAAGGTAAGTATAAAGACGTTGGCGTGCGAAAACTGTCTATTTATTGTCCCTATTATAACGCAAGTTTTTCATATTTGACGGCAAATATTAAAAAGTTTGAAAGCCACGTTCAAAGATTTGCACTAACCGAAGTTAGTTTTAATTGGTTGCTCGTGGGGAATGATTGCATCGCCTTGAAGAGTAAATTAATGACGTAATGGAAAGTCAAAAATTATGGCGGCATTAAACAGTAGCGGACTGGGTAAAAATAAGAGAGTTTTAGCCAGCCACGTTAAACATTGACGAGATTGACAGCACTGTTTTTTTGTAGGAATGCGCATGCGTGGCATCACCTTAATGGGATTATGGATAAAGGGGAACCACAACGTGAAGGGCTCAGTTTCAGGGTGTAAAAAGCAACATGGCCGCTGCAAATTTTATTTAGACGGGTTAAATCGCTAAATACCGTCCTTTCAGGTTATTTCTCACGTGACAGGTTTATGGAGCCCTGTCGACAACTTTACCTGCTAAAATGTTTATAACAGGGAATTTCACCTGTTCTACGCATGCGTAAATGGAGTGTGTGTGTGTGCAGTCAATATTTAAGGTAGGTAAAAAGACGTTGGGTGGCTAAAACTCTCTAATAGTGGTTGCCAGTAGACAAAGTGGGCCACCCGCAAATATAACTATCTTTTTTTTTTTATAAAAAAAGAGATGCAATTAAGGAAAAAGTGTGCAATTAAAATGCCCCCACTAGTCATCGGACAAGCTGTAACCATGGCCAGTCCGCCAATGTTGCCCTTAAATGCATCGTATTTTTCCATTTCAATTATTCGAATTCACCCAAACAGAATTGGATAATTATCCTCCGGGTTGCAGATGTGCAGAATCGAGGCTGAATTGCCGCGGAATCTATGAATTTCCGGGTAAAATAGAAGGGAATTTGAGCCAACTGTAAGTATAACGCATTTGGGTAATGCACCTTTATGATACCTAGGTAACCATTATTTCGTAAAACTATCAAAACCTAAAGTAACAAAAAATATTAGTAACATTGGGCTGGCATGTGGACACCATGTGGACAGGGGGAAGGAATTTTGGGGACGTCCTTTTTGAATGGCCCCTATAACTACCATGTTGTATTTTCATATATTTCGGAACGCATTTAAATTAAATTTCATTCTAAAAAATGATCATAAAGAAATTAAGTTTGAAATATATTTATGATTTTTTTCTGCATTTATGTTTCCAGGACTATCATTGGAAGCAGCATCTCGTTTTTGCCTACAGGAATTTGCAAAAATTACTCCGTATTGCAAGCCATGTAAATATTAACAATTTTTTGTTATGTATTTTTCCTATAAACTTTGTATTTCAATCTATAAATCGTTGCACTTTTCTTAGAATTAAAACTTGAATCCCACAAATTCTATCTCAATATTTGATTAAAAATGAGAAAAACAGTGTTACAGTGGTTTCAAGTGAAATGAACCATAGGTTAATCGGAACATGCATTTATTTGGAACAAACCCAAAATAGAATTTAAATTCTAATATTTTTTTTTACAGTTATTTTCTTGAAAGTCAGCTCGAAACAATTGAACCGTATGCTTTTAAAGGACTGAATCGTTTGAGTACTCTGTAAGCATCACAAACATTGTGTAGATATAAAATGCGTAATATAATTATATTCAGCATGTCCAGACATGTCATTTCATATATACTGTATATCCATAATCCATATGTGGACTATATAATGTTTCCACCAGGCTGATAACTAGAAAATGATAATTTGAAAATGTTTTTTTCTGGAGATTTCAATTTCGTGAAAATATTAACATATTTAAATTTTTTTAAAACATTTTTCAATGATTCTTTGAACTTTTGATGTAAAAAGTCTCATTTTCATATTATTTTTGCAGCCATTTAACCGGAAACAAATTAGGAACTTATGGTCTTACTTATCAGATGTTAGCAGGATTGCATAACCTTAATTGGCTGTAAGTACAAATGAAAAAATTGAATTTTTAAAAGTGGAAATCTAGTAGTATTCTGTATATGGTATATTGTGTAGTATAGTATGTCAATGTACAGAATGTACCATATCCATACTTTTAATAATATAATGTTTTGTTGTTGTTTACCAGACGATTAAGCAACAATTCCCTCGATGATTTTGATTTGAGCATCTTTGGCACTACAATACCAAACATTGATATGTTGTAAGTTTAAACTTTTATTTGTTGTTGATGTTTTTGTTGTTGTGGTTGGTTTCATCAAGCTCCATTAAAACTCCGATTAACAAGTAGGCATTAAACAAAAATTTGCAATTAAGATCTACAATTACCCCGTTTGCATTTTACTGGAAATTTATAAATAGATGTTTTCTAGTTGCCTTAATGACCATTTAGGACATAAGTTTAAAAATGTTGTTTTAGAAGTTTAAAGCTTGGTATAAATCAACCGTTACTTAGTGATGTAAATAATTTTTTTTACTATACTAATTGATTGCGCTTAACTTTAAACAGAGATTTGACTGAGAACAATTTGAAGTTAAACAATGCATCATTTCCTCATTTGCCGAAACTGAGATGGCTGTAAGTATCCACTCTTAACTATTGCTAATAACAACACTAATTATTAATTAATTACTTCAATAACTTTAAAAAACTAGCTAAGTGCAGTCGATGAATCCACAATGCTATTAATGAATTTGATATTATGTAAATCCGACCAAAGCTTTTAATTTTGAGATTAATTACTTTGCGGAAATAAAGATAATTATAAACATTACATGACCGTTGTCATAGTAACTGAATATACAGCCAACCCCCTTAATTTCACAGCGATCTAGCAAGCCGAAAATGTGCAATTAAACGGTTTATGCAATGATCCGTTCCCAATTCCATACAAAAGTTGCACATGGGGTTTGCAAAATATATACATTTATCCGGTTTGTGCAATTAAGCGGCTTAGTTATTTTCAAAATTAACTCCTGTTTCCGGAAATTAGTTATGAAACCGAGCCAAAAAATTGGGTACATTGACCAATGCATATGCTCATATTTTACATGTAAATCTTAGCCATATATAACGATGTCTTAATTTCCGAGATAGTCAATGTTTCCAGACGTTTATGGACTAGTACAGCTACTGCAATACATGTATTTGTCAAAATGTGGCCTTATATCATTTTTCCACCAGGGAGTTTTTCACATGGGTGTATTTTTAATTAACGATTTTAGATACATTGACCAAAATAAAATTGAATATATTTCAAAGGACCTTTTTCGAAATCTGACCGGCCTTGTAATACTGTAAGTAAGGTTTTTTTAACATATATTTTGCTAAGATATGCAATCATGTTATCTGTTAACATTCCAAATGTTGAATTTTATGTTAACATTTAATAAACAGAAATGCAAACGGAAATCGGATAAAGCGAATTCATCCAATGGCTTTTCGATATCAGGAAAAACTCGTTGAAATGTAAGTTGTCGTCCATAAATAGCGGAATGTGAAATTTAAGTCAGTATTTGGGGTTTTTGGGATAGTATTAACATGCTAGTTTACAAAATTCATATTAATATTATTTGAGAATTCATTAAATTAATTGTTATATGATTGATTTTTTGAATTATTTAAAAATTAAAATGTTTAAAATTCATTCCATCTCAAACATTTTTTCACAGAGATTTCGGGAACAATTTGATTGAATATATCCACGAGGAAGTTTTTGCGAATATAAAAAATCTGACGAAACTGTAAGTACCTGCAGTAAAACTTGACCTGTTTAAAGAGAATCTGTTTAAAACAATGATATCTATGTATAATATCCGTGCTTAACTATTAATAACTATTAAGTTTTTTATAGTGTTGTAATTTTTGTGGTTTTTTTTGTTTTTGTTTCATATTAAAGAAGTCTTGAGGGAAATCCCCTTTCCATACACGGGGAATTTTTCAAGCACTTGCAGCATCTGCAATCATTGTGAGTTTTAGGGAACATCATGGTTATTTCCCAGAATGGAAAAATTATAAGTGCTATATATTTCAAAATATTCTATATTCTGTATATGTCTGGAAACATTTGATATGATATAATTCGTAATCTTAAAACATTTATTGCCATTTTCCACATTATGCAAGAAGACATGGAAATACACTACATTATAAATAGTTTCAAAAAATAAGGTGATATTTTGTTTTGTTGCAGAAATTTGCAGGGAATCGATATCGCCAATATTTCGTCATCGATGTTCGCACTTGGTCGGCGCATCGAATTCATGTAAATGTTAACACCATCAATTCGAATCATAAATAAACAGGCATGCGCATGTTTTAGTCTGAACATTCACTTTGTGATTTTTGTAAATTATGATAGCGAACGGTCCCTAATAGGCTGACGGTGTTCGTGGTTTTCTACGATGTAGTTTTGAAATTGTTCGATATTTTCACAGTTATTTCAAACGCTTTCACTACTGCCGTTTCGTGCCTCACATCCGAATTTGCAAACCAAACACAGATGGCGTTTCGTCAATTGAAAATCTTTTGGTCAATCCGGTTCTGAGGTTGAGTGTTTGGATGGTGGCAACTCTTACCTGTTTAGGAAACGCCATGGTGTTGATGGGTCGTCTAGTGGCCACAGAAGACAACAAAATTCTGTCTGTTTTTATCAAAAACCTTTCAGGTAAGTGAGCATGAAGGTCGGAATACTGTTATAAAGAAATCGGCAGGCAAAACCAAATTTTACAATATTTCGGCTATACCGAAGTTTTAGTTAAAACAAATGATGGCCACTGTTTCACTTCATGTACGAAATTAAATATAAAATTGGTATAACCTTAAATGGAATTTTTCCACTAATCTCGGTGGAAAAATGCCCTGGGGGTAGGGTCTCCAAACCGTAAGCAGCCCAATGATGAGAAATTGTTTTTTGCTGGGGCTGCCACTAGAAACTGAAGTTCTCCTATAATTTAACACTTGTCGTTTCCTTTTACTCCAGCGGCAGACTTCATGATGGGCATCTACTTGCTGGTCATCGGCGCCCACGATCACATGTTCCGGGAGCACTACAATTGGTACGCGGATATGTGGATGTCCAGTTGGGGCTGCAAGCTGTCCGGCACTTTGGCCATGGCCTCCTCGGAGACATCGGTCCTCATCATGGTGTTCATGAGCGTGGAGCGTTTCGTATGCATAATCAGCCCTTTCGGAGGCAACCGTCTGACTACCAAGACGGCCGTCCTAAGCATGGCTTGCATCTGGAGCACGGGTCTTCTGCTATCCCTAGCGCCCTTAGTTCACTGGAGCGACTCCAATGACTTCTACGGCAGCAATGGCATGTGTTTCCCCTTGCACATAGACGATCCCTTCATGGTGGGATGGCAATATTCCGCCTTCATCTTCCTGGGAATAAACCTGATCAGTGTTATCCTGATCGTGGCAGTTTACCTGGCCATGTTCCTCAGCGTCCAGAGGACGCGCAAGGCCACCACCCTAATGGTCAATGACAGGGAGTTCGCCTTCCGCTTCTTCTTCATCGTCTTCACGGACTTCCTCTGCTGGATTCCCATCATTGTGCTTAAGTTCGTGGCCATTGCCAACATCCCCATTAAGTGTAAGTGAAGCCCTAAACTCAAGAACATCCCTAGGTGGTAAAAATGTATTTGCCATACTGTATTTGAATTTCAATACATATGCCTAAGTATATACTGTATGTGGCTGTATTTGTCCGCATGTGTCTTTGCAATTTGCATGTCCATATGTGGTCATACATGTACATTGCATCACAACAAAATTATTGGGTGTTCTAAAAGTGACCCAAACCTGCATTGTCGGAGCCTATGGTGACCAGCATCCTTGAAATAGGAAAAGTCTGGAAATATGCTTGAATTTTTATCACCTCGGAAAAGTCAGGAATTATGCTTCATATTTGTGTTAACAGTTAAACACCGGATTAAGCTTTAAATTTGTGTTAAACACCAGATTATGCTTGAATTCCATGCCCATATAGAGAAATATCCGTTAGTCGGAAAAACACTTTATAAAATAAAAAGAATAAAAAGCCTAGTTTTTCTTTTTTAAATTATAGCTCGAAAAAATCTTGCATAATCTTTGGAAAGATATTGTGATCAATGGTCATGGGAGGAGTCCTTGGAAAGATAAAGGATGACCCTTGACATCCTTGAAATATATATTTTTTTTCAAGCAAATTTACTAAACACTGCCGATCTAGCATTAAAAGAAACATTTGAGGCAAGAATGTTAATTTATGCACATTTCTTTTCTTTGTTTAGCCGACTTGTACGCCTGGGTCGTAGTCTTCATCCTGCCCATCAACAGTGCCATCAATCCATTTTTGTATACTTTCACCACAACAAAGTTTCGTAACCAGGCCAAAAAGCTCACCTCAGCTTGCATGGTTTTCATTTCATCGTCATTTGGCAGAAAAGACTCAACAGCAGGTAAGCAATTTTCTTAACTTTTTTTTACTCTTCAATTTCTCTGCCACAAAATGAATCAGTGTTCCCCCAGACCTGGAAATACTAGAATAGTCAGCGAAAAGTGATTTATGAGGGGTGTATAAGTTTTTATTATCGAAAATCAGACAACAACAAAACGACATGTATGGCATTATGTATATAATTTTTCCACCTTGGAACTTATTCAAACGGAATTTTGAAAATGTTCCAAGTTTTCACTTTAATATCAATTAAAGTTTATCTTCTATTCCATCTTTTTTCTATGATAGTCTGTGTTTCATTTAACATTTCCTTTCACCAGATTTTACCACTTATGTAAATGTTCTTTCAAGTACGTACCTAACTTCCTGTCTGACTTTCTTCCAATCGTCCTATTCCATTTGCTTTTCCTTTGTAAAATCCTGAGAAAGTTTTCTAACTTGTTTCCTCACCTTTTCTCAGAAACTGTTACATTTTCGAGCGATCTTTACTCGTTCAAAGAGGCCAACGTTCTGAAGAATGGTTCTGCCGATCCAAAGGACCTGGCCGTCTCACCCAATTTGTGCTACACCATCAGTTATGGGTTTGTGGAGTCCAGTAGTCTGGAGGAAACGCTGTAATATTGGTGCAGAGAAATCGTTCATTTTGCACTTTGGTACTTTAACAAAACAGTGTCTGGTACTTTAACGACTAATGGATGGTCTGACATGTCAGATGTGAGAATAAGTTTGATATGCCCATATACAGTATGTCAGTCAGTTCACATGTATCATCTCTCATGGAGATGGCCATATATTGTTTCCCTCCACCTGTCCCCCTTAATAAGTCCTTATACGTACATGGCCTGTATAAAGGACTTTTACCTGGTCATATTTGGTAATACATAACATGGTATGCCTATTTTTAATAAACGTGTGAACTATGAAGTTAACAGAGAGTTTGAGCCAGCCAACGTTAACGAGACGACAACGGTAGCGATAACTAGAAACAGCGCTGGCGGCCCGGAATGTCAAGGACTACCCTATGAGAAGCATGGCATTCCAATGCCATTACGGGCCGCCCGCGCTGTTTCACGTTATCATTATCGTTTCGTTAACGTTGGCGGGCTCAAACTCTCTAATATGGCCATATGTAACACTTTTTTCACAAAGGATGTTTCTACTGATAACCAAATTAGTTTTAACAATAATGATTATTATAACAATCAGTGATGTTCTGTGATAAATATGTATTTAATACAGTTATGTGTAAGTATTTTTATACTTATCCCAGTTAGGATTATACCGGGTGATAAAAATTAATATTTACGATAATTGGGAATTAATATTTTCAACAATAATGTTTTGTATTTCATTTGTTTCCATCTTTTAAAAATATCTATATATGAAAGGAATTCATACTTTAACGTCTTGCAAACTATTATACTTTTCAGTGATTTGTGCACTGATTGCTTGTGATTTACAATGATTAGTATTCTAATTAACTACAATACGCATTAATGATTATTTTCACTGTATGAATATTTTAAATATGTTTTTTAAACATTAAAGAATCATCAAAATTGCTCAGACTAGCTTTAAATTCCTATTTTCTCCAACCACGAAGACATCTAGTGTATTTTTATATAAAACTAAACGAAATGATTTATTTCACCTGCTGTTCACCATGTTAATTTCAACCTAATCTTGTTCACCTCTTTTAAGTGTGGAATTAGCACAATTTCTATTTACTCATTCTAAAGCCAAGTTCAATTTTTACACATCATCGTACATAAACTACCTTGATGTTTTGTTGAATAGCTATGGCTGAGTTATGAAATATCGGTCGCCATTTTGTTTTGACTGATAATTAATTGGTTGCCATCATGGTAAAGTAGACATCGAAACACGTGACGTTCAGCTCATTGGACGAGAAGTGAAATCTCATGTGGTAATCACCATCCAGAACCAGAGCCGGAATGTTAATGTCCAGGTGAACGGTCAAATCGTGGATGTAATAGTCACCCTAAATTCCAAAATAAGGTGAAATTTAAGATCAGTATTAAAGCTGATTAAGATTCCTGTATATAATGGATATATACATTACTATACAGTATATGACCATGTATACAGTATCTACAGTACATAATTTTTCATATGTCCATGTTTGCACATTTCTGTTATGACAATAAATGTTTTGAACAGTATACAAGGAAAATATAGCAGTAATATGTTGCCATAAATGATCCTTTTTATAACTGAAAATGTTTTAAGAATCTATAATAAGTATGAGGAAAAAACATATTTACTGCTTTGAAAGGACAGTGGCATGGGGCCCCTGTCTCCACGTATTGAGATGGACAAGGCTGGGTTGGAGGATACACAACATCCAGAAAAGGACAAAAATCGGGATAAGTGCAAGTTCCAAAATGGCTTGAACACGGAAGTTCAACCCAATCGTCCAAAACACGCCTGTCGATTTTCAAGTCCAGCTGAAATGTCAATTTTGTGGAAAATCTGCCTTTTCCTAAAATGAACCTCTACACTGATTACAGCAAATATTGTAAAAAAGATTACCGTGGCTGGTGAATCTAGATCCACTGTTGCAGTGGCATTAACATCTACGCTAAGGTATCCTGGAAGAACCACTGGATCCGGTGATATGTTTATATACTGGATCGTTGTGGTTACTTCAGTAATATCAGAGCATGAATTCCAAGTGAACGAATGCAAGTTTCTGACCTGAAAAATTATGTTACATTTTATCAAAATCAGTCAAAAGACAATGAAACTACTTCAAACTAGACAATCACGATCCCAGATACTGTTCAAAATTTTACTGCAATTTAAAATGCTTCACATGCATTTGGGACAGCTTTGGGACAAAAAATTAAAACAAAACGTAAAACACTTTTTCTAGATCATCCATCATAGATAAACATAAAACCCATTTTAATGTGGCATTGAGTCAATATTGTGTTTTAGAAATAACAATTGATTTTCGTTTGACCATGTTCAAAACAATCTCTACTTACCTTCTCAGCATCTGATTGTAAAACAATGACCAAGAAAAGCACAATAAATCCAAAATTCATTTTGTTCTTTGCAACTATTAAAATTAAATTAGTTTTTAGGAAAATTATAGAAAACAGAAAACTTAATAAAACATGCGTTTTTCAAGAACACAAATCACACTTTCTGGCTGAAAATGTACTTCATGAATTAGCTTTTCCAAAATTAAACTTAATTATCACCATTTTCGTCATGTCTATGATAAGAGCTGATAATTTTGAATGCTGTTGACCTTTCCTTTATAATAGATAAAACATTTGGCTGGTGACTGGGTTAAATCACCGATTGATTCCCCTGTGAGAAACCTATGCCTGAATTGTGTTAATCACCGTGGTGCCCACAATGTAAGGAAGTTGCACACACACTGGGACACCACCATAATCACATTTAGCATGGTGGAACCGCAAATAGCACCGGAAGTCACGACAAACATTATGATGCGGCCGCTGATCGCTAAGTACTGACCAAACCCTGTTGGACGCCCCAAAGGCATATAACCCCTAAGGGGGATAACCCAAAGGCCCGGGGACATTACTTCGAATGCAGGGTGAGCTAGGGCTCATCTTCCTCTGAAAAGCGAAAAAACCAAAGGAATGGGGACATTTGGGGCAATCATGGAAAAGGTACATGTAGGTACAATAATTTAAAATAACATTTTTAATGCCTAATTTCTACTAAGGGTTAACAATGTCATGAACATGTTCATCTGAATGCAATCCAGGGGGCTTCCACGGCCTATATTGGTACAACAGAAAGTATCCCACCTCTTCCAACTGAGGCATAATAGGTGGCCTCAAGTGTGGGCTTGTGTTGACCCCACTTACCTTTTTGGTTCACTATCATTGAAAGTCCCCAAAGCGATCACGTTATTAATATAAGGTGATTTCTCAGGGGTGAATGCTGACAACCTTGATGACCCTCGATCGATCAATAAGGTGAGCCTCTTTTCTTCTTTGAAATTCTCCAGTTATTATATTTGAAAAAAATACTAGTTGGATCACGTTCATGTTTTCAACCACTTTGGAATCTTAAGTATATAATTTTATTCTTTTTTTCTTTCTTCTATTTTTATTCTTGAACTTGTAATGTAGCATAAGCATCCACACAAAACAGTTGACCATTCACAGTGTTGTTCATTTCAATGTGCACGTGATAATTTCCATCAGTGATTTCAGAAGGTGGGTCCACATTTAAGGGAATGACAACATCGATGTTAAAATCGCCCTAATACAAATTAAAAAAACAATACATTTATGAGCCACAATAATTCATGAGTAGTCATTTCTGGCAAAAGACTTAACTCTCTCACAGCTCCTCACGACTTAGTGCTTTTGCCCATTGGTAACAAGGGTCCAAATTGGTCACCCAAACTGTCCTTGGATCATGTAGGTATTTTATAAAGGTATTTAATTTTTTTATAATTATTTTATAGTGATTATAGACTCCTCCCTACAAACACCATCTTTTTTTTTTAGATATACTACCGCATAGTTATGTATATGATGTTATGATGGAAAGCTTCTTGAGCTTAATTTTTTTTCTTGAATTATCCATTATCATCAACCTGCCCCCACGTTCAAACTGGGGTTCAAATTTGGTACCTTGATGAGTTTGGGATCACCCTGTATCTGGACGTCCCTCTCGGACCATGGGAGGATCCCCCCCAGTGGGGTGATTTTCCTTAATGTGTTATTGTTGCGGCAGTCCTATAGATCCTTGGGACGTCACAATATGGTGGCCCAATGATTTTCTCCCCCCTCCATTTTACTAATAGGGTCAGTGAGGTTACCCCTTTGACCCTGTTTTTCAGCAGCCTTCGGCGTGGGTGTGGGAATCCAACTTCTAGGGCCCACGGCTGCCCATTGGCCGGTTTTAACCCCCCCCCCCCCAAACTTTGCATTTTGGCCCTACAATCCCCACTGGACATTCCTTTCGCACTTCAAGGATTACAATGGCCTCTCCATTCGTGGTCGAATCCCTTGGCCAAGGCCTATACTGTTTTCATGTGGGCGTCCCCGAGGTGGGATTGCTTCTGCACCAGGTGGGGGTGCCGGTGATTCCTCCTCCACCACCAATGTTTCGTCAGCTCCTGGTGCAATGGTGGGCCACCTGGCCGGAGCCCCCCTCGGGTCAGTCCGTGGCGGTTTTCTTTTCCACCATCATGACGTCCACTGGATTCTCCAGGGTGCTCATGATGGGGGCCCCATAACACGGATGGTCCGGGGATTAACCCCCCCCCCCCATCCACGCCGGACGGACCTCCCAATGACGACCTTGACCAACCCTGGATATTTCCAAAGGTAAGTCTTTTTTGTTTATTTCCCTCCTTTGTTTTTCCTGGGGGTCACACAGCATAATATGCAAAGTGAAAAGATGGCGTTCCACTTTTTGGTAGCCCACCTCGGGGAAGGTTTGTACTGCCATCACATCAACCACCCAGAGGTGGCACTACTATTATACCTAGTGGGGGATCTTCCATCAGTTACTAGAGCAATGGTGGACCGCCTGGCCTGAACCCAATCATGACAGGCCCTGGTGGCCTTTACCTCGGTCATCTCATCCAATGGATACTCCGGGGCACTCCTAGTGGGGCCCCCACCGTGGATGGGCTGGATGCCTAACCCCCCACCCACCCAAGACGGATTACCCCCTGACGACCCTGATGGTTAACTCTCAAGGTAAGGTTTTCTTATTTTTATTTTATCTTGGGGGGGGGGGGGTCACACTTGCATATTGGTATGTATTGTGTGCATATTTTTATTTTTAGAATGTTAATTCCAAAAACATGTCCTTGACTCATTTTGATATATAATATTCTATTTTAACCCATTTTCAATTTCGTTTTACTATATTTTATTTCAATTTCGTTTTACTATATTTTATTTCAATTTCGTTTTACTATATTTTATCTGTGACAAGGTCCCTTCGATTGGATTAACTTGATATAGTCCTTTTATATGAACTATCAAGGCCTCCCTAATGTTCTAATGATACTTAAGGTGGTAGGGCACCAACACCTCTCTGCCTCTGGGTCCTTCTGGACCTGGTAACCTTTTTGCGACAGATGTTTGAGTTTCTTACTGGACCATGTCATCCCAAGGATACTCAGGCTTCATGCTTGTGGGAGAAATGTTCGGGGTGGACCAGCTTAGCATCCCCATACCTGATTGGACGAATCTACCCCGGATGCTCCTGCTAACATTCAATTTGGACATATTATAACCGTTCACTCATTTTCCTATATTTATAGTTAGCTCGTTTTACTATATGTATCATTTACTCATTTTATCTGTTTCTCAATTTATTATTATAAATTCATCCTTTAGTTATTTTGCAATATTTTAACAATTACTCATTATACTGTATATTGTCTTTTATTCCTATTATATTGCAACTAATCCCAACTAATTTTGACTAATCCCAACCAATTTTAACTAATCCCACTGCTGCCACCAAATATGTTACCCCAACCCCCTACCTGATCCCTCCCCCCTAGCCTCCGAGAAGCTAACGCGCTCCGAGCATCCCCTAAACAACAATATTATCTTTTACTCGTGTTATTATTTAAAAATTTTGCTCCTAAATTTGTATTTTGTTTACTTTTTTAAATGTCAATTGTTGCATTATACTTTTTATTTTGTATCAATTTGCACATAAAACTAAATTGTTTCATTTTAAAAATTTGCATATTGTATTTTGTTTCTATGTTTGCACTATTTTAAGCTGGACTATAGAATAGGGAAGATCATACAACTAGTTCTATCCTCCCAAAAAAATTGATCTCCAACATTTTTATGGCCGATATTAATCTTCCTGAACACTTCTATTGCCATGATTTCATGTCACAGCTATGGACAATGTGTAAGGATGCCTCAGTGAACCTCCACCAGAAGGTGGCATTAAGGATACTAAATTGCCACTTCATTCCCACCTAAGGAAAATCTGGTTGTATCTCTCATCATGACGTCATCAGAATCCAGCCAAAATTAAACTCAGGTAGGCTAGAATTAGTTGTATGACTTTTCCTATATTTATCCACAATGTAAAAACAGATTTGCTTGTATTGATATACTGTGTTTATGCTGCATGCTATAGCCTTTTATATTTAACATTATGAGCTCGATTTTGGACAAAAGCACAGTCTGTACTTTAGGTCGGAGGTCAAACTTACCGCTTCTAAGGGACACCGACATTGAATATCATGTGGACAGGGTTGGTCAGGAAGGCCGAAGATATTTTGTAAAGTTTGACAAAAGTCATTAGCAGTACAAGTACCGTAATGACTATCAATACATGGTATCTCAAACCAGGATTCTTCTATTTGTTTTTCGATGACTACATCTAGCTGAAATTAAACAAACATTAAATTTAATTACAGATTATGCTTTGCGCAACAACTGGCATTTTTATTTTCTAGTTAGGTACTCCTTTTTAATAAAACTTTAAAACACGAACAGTATAATCTGGAACACAATATTTTCATAAAATATATAACTTAAAATTGAAAGTACAATAACATTTTCCGCAATTACATTGGAATTTGATTAATTTGAGACCCCTTTCAGAGCCTGACTTTTGTCCAAAATTAGGTAGAAAAGAATTATTTTCGTTATTCAATGTTTATTCGATCTAAACGACAGCCCCTTTTCAATCCAGATTGGTTCTTTATAGGTTACAGGGTAAAACACTTTTCTGTCATATTTGGATGTACACATTTGGATTGAAATGAGCAGATTCGAAAATCTTCTATATATTTTAAAAATTCTATTTATCTTACTTGTGTAGGAGAGGTAATGTTTGTTGAGGAAACAATGTCCAAATACAGGGTGACAATTCCCGGCAGTACAATGGGATCAGGAGTTATCGATAAATTGACAACCTTTATTGGAAGTGACTCTTCACAATTTGACCACTCAAACTCATCAAAGCCCCTGAAAACCTAAAATCATGAGAATTTAAATTTTAAACTAATATATAATATATTTTGAAATTTTACACTTCAAATACTGTATTAATAAAATTTCAGAGGTCAATTTTGGTATCAATACTACGGGCATTACTAAAAATATGCAAATAATATCAATAATTATGTAGTCATTTTAATTTGTAATTTATTGAAACTTTAAATAAATTTTGTAAAATAAAAAAAAATTAAAAAACTTTAAAAAAAATTAACACGAATTAGTTAATAAATTTTGTTAAAGAATAACGTTGATCAAAATTATTGTGAATTAAAAACAATTGCTCCAATTAAAGGTTTGGAGTAAACGAGCATTCTCTTTATGCAAATAAAGATGTGCTCCATTGTGTTCGAATTTCTTACAGATCAATTGTGCTTATTTTCAAAATATTCTAATAGATTAAAGAGTAGACTCAACAATTTAGGAGCATGAGGAGCATGATCAAGACTAACTCGAGTATACTTTAGCATTTGTTTAAAATAATATTGTAAAGTTACTTGTAATCTTGGATAAATTTTCTTAGCCCTAGTTCCAATTTTTTGATATTATATTTATATTTTTAAATTATTTCTCAAGTATATTAAAGCTTTTACTCATATTTTCCAGATCGAAAAGTTGTCACCTACCGATTTGGAGTAGATGTCAGCTGTAACAAGCCATAGACCTGCCAATAGGACTGTTAGTAAATATTTCATTCTTAATGGTTATTTACGTATAATCTTTCATTAGCTGTAATGAGCCAATGTTAAAATTATTTATAATGTGAAAGATATGGTTTGTATGTTTCAAAATGCAGGCGAGGTTGGCAATTAGATAAGATTCTCATCCTCGTTTTAATCTGATTATGAAACGAGGAAAGTTTGATACTAATGTCAGAATAAATCATTTGACAACTGTAAACTAGATTAGATTAAAGAAATTAAGGAAAGATTGGAACACTGTTCATGTGCCAACTGACCAAAACGGAACGAAAGTATCCATTTAAAGTGGGTGAGAGTTGTTAATTGTGCGGTGAAGGGGTTGACGCCATCTCACATATATTTTTCACTTGCTCAGCTCCCTGGTCCAAATATGTTATAGTTTATAATTATATTGAGGAATGGCCTGTGACATAACTAAGGGAGAGGGGCACCATTTTAACGATACCATCTTTAAAGCATATGGCAACATGGATTGCTTATAATATGATAAGGCCCATGATGTTCCATATATGGTCATACAAATGTTTATTGAAATGTAACAAAATTGTAAATTTTCCATTTTATTTCAGCGTTATGTTTGTGATTTAACTTGGCGAGAATTAATTGTCATCGAAGATATATAGATTTTGCATCATTTTACTTTATGCTCATTATTTGGATTTTAGCCAAAAGTAATTTTTTTAATTAAAAGATTAGATCCGAAAACCACGCAAATAATACGAAGACTGTTTACGAAGACTCTTGCCTTTGTTTAGAAAACACCATTTTTGTTGGGTTTAACCATGGTCAACTACTTGATCGACTGTTGACTTTTCATTCGATTCTAGGAATATAATTTCCGATATCTCGATACTGTTTGGTAAACTTTAAAAGGTTTTCTACAGTTGTTTCCAGGCAACTGCCTGATAGTTCTTATAAAATACCTTGCTCCTTCATATCTAATATAAATTACCAAAACAATCCAAAAACAGAAATCCAAAATACTAATACCAATTGCCAGGTGGGCTGAGTCCCACAATGCATGTGCGCTTATTAGTTTATTCATTTTCTTCGTGTGCATATACAAAATAGTGTATAATTTTGCGAATTTGTCAGTGTCCATATTAAAGTAACCTTCCATTTCATGACCATTTACATGATTGCATAGTTTGGAGATTATATAGTTTCAACTAGGCGTGTAGGTCCACTGCAACTGAGAAATAAACATCTAAACACATGAGTTGGTGATCACTAGTTAAGGTCACGTGGGCTTGATAATCTCCATCGAACAAAACTCCAGGAGGTTGTGAAGCTAATATCAAAACGAAATCTTGGATACTGTATTTACCCTGTGAAATAATAATTTGTATATTATGTGAATTTTTTCTTCTTCCTAAATTGCCAAATTTTTCAAATATTTGTTTGTAAACTTACAGCCACCATGTCTTTGCATAGGCAAGGGATTCCACTGTCTATCTGCTGTTGTGTGCATCCGTCAGGATGTCTGTTTTCTAAGGTAGGACAAAGGTCAAAGCTGCAGGAACCGATGGACAAGCTGTCTACGCAGGGTTGTTCTACATAATCATCGTAAATTTTCCTCTGGAGCAGGATGTCGAACTTAAATATCAAATAATAATTAAAATAATCGAATTAAAATATTATCAATGTTGTCAACATCTTAGTTATGATTCCTTACGTACATCGATATGCTGTTGTACTTTACATGTAGAATATACATTGTACTGAAATACTTATATTGTTAAATGTGTTAATATTTTTAAATAGTGAATATTAACTTGTGGATTGTCACGTTATAAAAATTGCAGAATAAAGTAAACAAAATTTCAAGATCTTTCTGCAAGAATTTCAATTTTATCAATAGCCTATTTTTATCTGAACATTTTGGAGGCTATGATATTCAGATATTTCAAAGCATTATTAATGCATTAAAATTTGTTATTTCTGAATCTTTGAAAATTGAGAATATACATATCAGCTGTGAGTATGATCCACATGTCTTTGATAATAAGAAAACGTCATACAAAGGTTCCTGGTGCATCCACGATATCTTCGGTGGAATCCACAAGTGCGTTAACGGTGACCTTACCAGGCATCTCGATGGGGTCAGGTGTCACAGTCAGGTTTAGTACGATGATGGGGTCACCATAACCACACTCAGTGTTCCAGCTGAAATCCTTAAGGATTGTTACCTGTTGACAAAAAACCACAACTTTACACGTTCTTGTGTTCTTATACACTTGTTCTTGACAATTTTACTCCTTATCAATAATAATCTTAATTATATTTTAGCATTTTTTAAAATAAAATATCACTAGTTTTACCTGTGCGTCGGCGATGTAAGTGACTAGAGCGAACAGAAATATATATTTCATTTTTTTTTCTGAAATTTCGATCTCAAATACAGTACATGTCTGTTCAACACTAATACGATCAAACGGTGTTTAATATCAACATTTTCGTGTTTTATCTACAGTTTATCTGGATGTAATCAAGTCGTTCTATTTCTACTTATCTAACAATACATGTTCAAATTTAAGCATTGAAATGCCTCAGTTCTATTAGCATCAAATACAACATTCCTTTTTTAGAATTGTGATACCCCTACAGTGTAACCATGAAACAGGGAACCATGCAAATTATAAATTGTCAGATACAGTAGCGCAGTATTTTGTCCAATATATTGCACAGCATATTTATGTGGTGCTATATGTATTTACAGTGAATGTTTGAAAATGTATTGACTGATATGATATCATAAGCTCTGTTGTGCATGTATACATGTTGTGTATGTAAAAGATGCTGTATGATCTTATAGAGAATGTTTGTTTGCTTTTTTGCCGATTTTTAACATTAGTCTATTTTCGCATTATTAGGGACAAACACCAACGCCAGGGGATGAGCCTGATTCATCACCTACATTTTACTTGAAAATGTTGCCTTCCACACACTTTCTATTAAAACTTAATTGTCCGCGATCTTCCATATTATCACAGGTAAGCTCAGTCTATACATTTTATCATACCAATTATAATGTTGAAACTACTCTTTCAAATGTTTTAACTAAGGCGTTATTCCGCGATGTTTGCTTCGTATACCTCTTTCTGGCAACATTTGACACGCCTCATATTAATGAGATGTATAATAATTTCTTTTCAAATATTCAAGTCTATAACCACGCATGCGCACCCATTACTTTCAATGGCTCCTCCCTTCCCGCCATTAAAGTTAAGATATGTATAAAGACGTTGGCATGCTAAAACTCCCTAATAGCAAAGTCGTATTTTAGCTGGTATCCACTAACCATCGTTTACACTATTCTCACATGTATTTGTATACGTAGTTTTTGTCAAAATTTCAAAACTTCGAAAGCACAAAAAATGTCAATATACTAGCTGTTTGGTCATGCATATATATATGGAATGCGTCATATGCATAAAAATGTAGTTTGTATTTCATGTTTTTTTTGTTTTCAAAAGTGAGCTACAATAAACAATTAGAATTCTTGTGACGGCAAGGTTGATTCTAAGTAGATTGAACCAGATTCGAATGCATTGGAAAACTTATAGGTTATTCAAAAGATCGCTAGATGGCGCTCGGTTGGCTCTTCCCTCCCTCCTCTGGCCGTTGAGCGAATGGACTCGTCCAAGCGCCATTTTCATTTACCAGAGCATTCAAACCGATTTGTTGGATCGGTTTTTCGGGACATTTGTCAAGCTTAGTTTTAAAGATGTTCAACTTTAGTATTTGTCAAATTTCATTTTAGAGCGCTTTCAATGTCATTGCTTTTGTCAATAAGATGCGATTTTCCATCTAATTTTGACGAGGGGAATCATAATATTCCTACCCGCAACACTATCCTCGCTCGATAGGATGACAAGCTGCAGCGTGTGAAGGTTTGAATTCGTACTCTGGCTTCCCTTCAAACCTAACGTGAAAATCTTTCGCCTTTTACTAAA
>JAUJYV010001079.1:0-22313 GCA_033995625.1 Ophyiulus pilosus
CACAATGAATACCACATATAGCTCTTGATATTATGCAAATAATTATGGTTTGCTAAGATTATATATGAGAAACAAATCATCTAAATGATAAAAATGATTAAGTTTTTTACAACTATTATGCCGTTTGACGTAATTTCGTTGAAGGGAATTTGGTTAGTTTCCTGCATGTATTCAATGCTAAATCGTCGATACTTATGAACGCTGCGTGAAAGCATTTTTTTTTTCTTTCCATGGTCTGTGAAATGCCAAAATACGCCTTGAAATGGACACCCTGTGGGTAAATGTTCATTTAAAAGAACGTTTCTAAAAATCTGTTGGGCTTCAACGCATTGAAATAAATGTTTGTGATGCCTTGCTGGGATTGCCTGCTACGTAATTTAATTGAGGGAACTCTTGTGAAGATGATCACTTAGCCTCAGCTTGCCAATACAATAATTTATCAGTTTTTACGTCAAAAGACATTTAAAGGACAAATATTTTAAAGACAAATAGAAATTTATATTGTGTTTGACATTGATATTTATGAACATGGCAAGCATTTATTTAGTGATTCTAGCTTAAATCTTTAATACTTAATTTCAGTATTATGAAAGAGTTAAAAATAACAGTTTATTTCAATTAGATGGTTTAACTATTATATTATGTTTGGTAGGTAAATCAGAAAATTTAAAGAGGGCTTTCCCAACAAATTATGAATTTCCACATTTTATTCCACGTCAATATTTGAATGAAGTTATTGTATTTCTTATTACTTTTTAAGACTGTTCTGACAAAGCATATAATTTTAGATATAAATAACCTTGTGTAAATTTGAAGAAAAAAATGCTAAGTCTACAGAAAATATGATAATAGGCGAAGAGCTTGCTTGAGGGTATAAACTCCAAGTAAGAGTGGGTTTATCAATACTATATTACAGCATGCTCTTAATTTTTTTTTATTAAAGGATGTGGTTGCACTTTTATTAGCTCGGATAAAAACAAACGCTAGTTTTTATGGTTACGTGAAGATTTTTTCGCAGTAAGACTCACCAGAAATGATATTTAATGTCAGGGAAGTAATGCTAGTAGCATAAATAAATTTTATTGTTATTATTGTCACTACACTATGGGCTTAGTACTCTGTTCTTTATTGATGTCTGGGTTCTCAGAAATAGATATGAAGAAAGGCAAACCGAACACGGGCGGCGAATGGATTTCACTATTGAATTTGAACTATTGGCAAGATTCATATTACTGGGAAATTTGAAGAATTTAAAAATTAATTTTCTTCGAATTTTGGCCTATAAAACAAGCCTGTGCGTTATTTGTAATTGGTTCTCTTCGGTTTCATCGTCTGGGAATGACACTTTTCCCTATTCAGTTTTAATTTTGATTTAATAAGATATGGATTCCGAGAATAAGTTCTGCAATTTAATAATGGACAATTTGTTCTTTGAGGTTTTTAATTTTAGGTTTTCATAACCGTTGAACATAAGGACGTATTTGTCCATTGCAAGTTCGAAAATTATGTTTCTAATAATTAATTTATTAAATATTATGAAGAATGGAAATGTATTTAACAGTGGATCACCTTTAACTCTGTAGGGGGCACTTATTTTACGTTACCGTATAGAATATATGAAGTTTGTTTAAATATAATTGAATATCATGCTGACTCGAAGAATGTTCCTTTTGAGTAAATACTTTTTATTTCATCCAAAAAGTGTGATAAATGTGAAAAGGAATGTATTTTATTATTGCTGAATTGCATTGTTTTAGTAAACATCAGAAATGTGTTTTACACGTCCATTGTTACATTTTTGGAGATTTCTTTCTCTAAAATTGTGTTCTGGAATGATCAGTCACACCCTGGGATCCTTAACATCCCTCATCTTATAATTCATATAACGCATCACTTTGATTTTTAGTGACATCCCCTAGAGCATAACCTTCTCGAAATCGATGCATATACAGGGGTGTCCTAAACTTAAGTGTTATTTGCGCAGAGTTGGTCGGGTGCATGCCACAAATGAAATTTGATCTGATAAACTAAATGCGTCATATTTTCTCACTAAATTTATGACTCCACGGCCATCTTTTGCACATAATTCAATGGTGAGGTTGTGAAAATAACCGTGATAAATGGCGGCTAACCGAACACGTCTATAGTCGTGTGATGGAGTGGATATGCCCTAGACCATATTTTGCCTATATCGAGTGAAAGGTGATCCTGATTTAAACTTGATAAATCTTTCCACTACGTTCTGCGAATTATTGATTTCCCCAACTAAAACATATCTCATAATAAAAAAATTCAGTATTTTGATTTTGCCGGTTGCTGGTCTGCATTTCACTTATTTATAGCAAATCAATTCAAAAAGTGGGATGGTATTGAATAATCCATTACCAATATGCCATTAATAAAGTTCTGCCACCTGTTTTTTTTTTCTTCTCCTTTTTGTAAATTGTAATGGCAGGGCTGCTTATGGATTGGCTTTACTATATAGTATTTTTCCCCTATTTTCCTAATGCATATAATATGATGTGCGTGCTCAATATTCCTTTTGGACTTATTCACTCTGATATTTTCGATATCTGAACGTTGAATTATAATGTTGCAATTGCGCTTAGCAACTAATAAATCCTTTAGACGTGTAAAATATAGGGCTTAAAACTGCACGAGTGCTATTCCATGGAACAGCTGTCATAAAAACCAATATGAGAAATAGAAATATATATAAACATGTAGCTGCAGCATAGTCCATGTATATATAGGCAGATTATTTTCTCTTCGGTGGTTTTAATGGATGGTCTATAGACGTTTTTGAATCCCAGCACTTGTCATTTTCGGAGCTTTGCGAGGCTGTGTTATGGTGATTGGAGCCCTTTTTATAGTCGAAATTGCCAGGTCGATTTCCCATGACATGCTATGGAGCCAGAAGGTTTAATTTTAACACGGAATGCTTTGCCACTGATGTAATTTGAAAGCAAAAAAAAAAATGTAATTTATGTTCTTTCAAGTGCAATTTTTTGACTAGGTTAACGATAACGTTCGTAAAACAGCAACTATGGTTTTGGAGGTTTTTTTCCCTCTTCATCAGAAATGTGCATTGCTATGAGTTTTTTTTAATATATTTTTTTGAGAAATCTTTAGATATGAAAGTACAAGGAAGATGTATATGCCTTATTTTGTATAACCTAAATTTGGAACATCTACATAGATATAGACTATTTCAAAGACATTAAGCTTCTGTGATCGATGTTTTGTCTGGGGAAAGATTTGTATAGAAAATAAACATCATCTTGTATCAGGAAATACTGCGTAACTAAGAAGTTGAAGATGCATCAAACAATTTTTGGATATATCTTTTTTTTCTGTCTGATTTTTTTCTCATTTAATATTTAACAATGCTGAAATACCCAAAAGGCATTGAAGTAAACATGTACATGTAGTTTTCATTTAAGTTGTTGTACAAAATGTCTTTGCAAGATTGCATATGCTTTCTGTTAGTATCGTTTCAATTGAGATAAAGACATATTTAATATTATTTTGATAGTATATTCATTTTATTAAAATTATCTGCGACGTTTATAAAAATTTTATATATTTCTGGCGAATATAAAAATGTTGATTTAAATTCACTATATGCTCAAGAATGATATCGCGAAAGTGGTTAAATATGATTTTTCTGTAAATAGGATCTTAAAAGAAATATTCATTGCAACAATTTACCCTCTAGTTACATTTTTTGTATTTAAGAGATTTTTGTACGATTAAACAGGGCCAATTAATTCTGATTACTACTTGTTATAAAAATTATCTTGTATCCTGAAATAATAAAAAAAACATTTAAATATTGCAAGCAATCTTATACGACGAATATAGTGGTATAATTCTAAAATGGATGATGTATAATTGCTTTTATTATTTCATGTAGGAAGATATAATGTAGACATCATTATCTAGTCAACCATAATGCAATTTACTTTCTTGGATATATTTTCTGGTAGATATCCTATAATTTGTGTAATAATTGCAGCTTAGAAAAAAACCGTGCAATTAATGTCTTTAGCTAAGCTTTATCTACCTTAAAAGAGCATTTCTTAAACTTAATTCATTTGCATAAGCTGCAATTTTGCTGCATTTTAATATCGTCTAGTGAATGCGCAAGAACTTAGCTGGCAGTTATCTCATTTCAGTTGTGTAATTTTACAGTTTTAGCTGGAATATACCTCAATATTTTCTTATATCTGTATACGTGTTTTGAGCATATAAACGAATGTGGATATCATTTTTCTATTCAATATGAACGACTACAATTTGATGTTCTTATCCGTTTTCGTTGAACTGATTAGAAGATATTTGTGATATAAACTTCATTAGGCTGGTCATCGTTAAGTAATTCGATGAACCCTCACGTACTACTGAGGTAAAGAGTAGTCGTTTTTCATCGATTTTTTTTAAATTAACCCTGGCTTTGCCACTTTATACAAATGTGACACCTCACACCGGATCAGCAATCCTCGTGTGATGCTTGACCTAGGGCCATTTCATTTACTGTAACCAAGGATGATTAATGACTTGGTCAATAGTCAATGGTAAAATGGCAAATGCTTTTTTACATTTCCTCCAACAGAACATTGAAGCAGGCCCTTATCGTATGTGGCTTTCCAATAGATGTTAGTCGTGTGGTCCCCATGGACCCTTTTCTGTCCACAAGTAACGAGAAATGACCATTCGTATTTGGTAAGAGCCACTCAACTCATTTGACATCCAAGATGGACTTGGCACACAAACAGACAGAAACCTTTCATTCGCATGGGCCTTGGATTTCTAATTACGAGCTCTGAAAAAGAAAATAGCAAACAGGATGGCCACTACGATTACATTGCAATTTTTTTTCAAGTTAAGAAGCGGTCTGTACTGAAGACATTCCACTAGAAATAGTGTACAGGGTGGTTGAATTTCTTTCATGTCATCTTACGGAGTTGAATGATGTGTTTTATGCGATATTATAACATCATAACATCGGTTATTCGCGGAAATTGAAAATTATCTGTTTTTTCCCAACAATGCTCTTCTCATTTTAACTAAAAGTTGACTCGATGCAAAAAAAAAAAATATTGATTTTTAGATCAGTATGTTAAGCCCAC
Source organism: Ophyiulus pilosus (assembly GCA_033995625.1). Lineage (NCBI taxonomy): Eukaryota > Metazoa > Arthropoda > Diplopoda > Julida > Julidae > Ophyiulus > Ophyiulus pilosus. The sequence continues at coordinate 5,133 of JAUJYV010001079.1, forward strand.
AATGTATTAAATTTAAAAGATCATTGTAATTTGTAAATTATTTCTTGCTTTGAAAATTTATTTTGACGATTGGCTAGTTCATTGGAAATGAACTTCTGAATTTCAGGGAATCTAATCTGTTTTTGTTATTGTGGAATTCTATTTTGGAGTTGGCAGCATACATGTATGTGCATTATAATGCATTTAAGAATTTATGGTTATAGACGTCGTCAGGGGATTAAGCATCTTGATGCATCTTTCTGAGAAACTTGTGCTCTTCTCCGACTTGCATTTTTGTTATTGATATTCCTTACAAGAACATTCCTAGAATGACGAGTGAACAAGGTGCACTTTTGTAATGAACATATGTTGTACATGCATCATAATATAAAATAAGGTTACGCTTCAAGATGAGTATTCCCTGAATCAGGTATGAAATGTAGGCACCCGAAGCATTCACCCAGGAATTGCTTTCTTTTGTTTATTTGATTGCATGCTGTAGAGGTTACCCGACATCTATACGTGTTCATGTCATATAATCTATATGGAAATGTCTTTTCCAATATTCGCTTATGAAAGCAAATTACGATTCAAGTCCTAGTCGAGGCTATTATCTGCAACATCGGTTCCAACTATTCATTTATAAACATCTAGTGCATGGATAATTTACACTAGGCCTGGGTTAAGTAAATGAGCATCTCCCAGTTTGGTAATATGCCTTTTACTAAAACCACCGTAATGAACCACTGTAAAAAAAACTGCGTTCAATACTAAGTTTATTGTTTGTAATAGTAATGTGGACTCTGAAAAATCATTTTAGTTAGCTTCTTTAGACATATAATAATTACAGGATGATTTTTCTATACCATATTAACCTCTGATGTGCATCCAATAGAGTTTAGGTTAGGAGCTTTGTAAAGATTGTAAAGAACGCATTTTTGCTTAACTTCAATTTTATAAAATCAAATGCACACTTTGATTAAAATTTCAAGTTGTTCTTCTTAGTATCTATTTTTAGTTTCAGCCTTAAACTATTTACCAGTGACAGTGTGCAGGTATGTTTGGTTCGTAAGGACCCAAATTCAAAGGAACTTACATCCATTTGGCAAATGCGATTATCTATACTGAAAACAAATAGGATTCAATATTTACGTTCATCTTTTTTCTTTCCTACACGTCTACTAATGGACATTCCGCCAAATTGTTTTTATGTAATTGCCTACATACCCAGTTTATATTTTCCATCTACCATAGTCTCGCATTTGTCGTACACGTGCTCATTCTAGAATAGGAATAACGCATTACTGATATCCCAAGTTGTATTTCACTTTGGAAATGTGGATGAGAATGCCACCGAATTGAAATATCCGTTTTTTACGTTATGTACTGGTACAATCCATCTATTTATTTATTTAACACCATGCACTTAACCTAAGAATATTCTGTGTATGAATTTATATTTTAAAAAACCTATAAACTTCCCGAAAATTTTAAAACTATATCTTAGCTTTGGTTCTATCTCTTTTAACTCGGTTTTGCCACTACTTTTAATCCAAGTTTCTTAAACATCATGTTATTTGTCTAAAGTATGCACTTAAGAGTCTAGCTGGCAAGTTGCTTAACTCCCTTGAAAATGTCGTCATCGTTTTTCAATACCCCAAGTGCGAATGCCCATCCGAATTTATGTTCGTCCAAATTGTTACACGTGTTAGTACAAGCTCCATAGTTGTCCCCCATCAGTAATTAACCCCTGCAAGAAGTACGTTGTCTTCTAAGTGTTGTTCATGTATGTATGGCCAACGCCCTTTGTATTATCGCATCTCTCGAGAATAATAAAAGCAGCACGATTTTTCGTGCAATTTTTGTGCCAGAATATTTTGCCCATACCTCGCATGGCATAACCCCTATCTAACGCCCTTATCACTGTTGCAAATAATAACTCCTTATAACACTTTCAACCGAAGCCGCCCTCAACTACTCTTAGCAAAATGTAACGGATAGAGACATAGAGCGTTAAGATAATATGCCTCGTTATAAACATTAAACAAGCGAATAATTTTATCTGCTGAACCTCAAACGTTATTCATTACTCATAAATGCTAGTCCCACCAATACCTTATCTCGTTATTTTGGCATTATCAACAAAAACAGCCCGATTTTTCCACACTCAGGTATAATTATCGCAATCTTAGCAAGGTGTAATTTGTCACTGGATTCTGTAATGCCGTTTTAAGAATATGCGAACACATAATAGACAGTTTGAGCATGCCAACGTCTTTCTACTGACCTGAACTGCAATGGCGGGAAGGGAGGAGCATTACCTTGAACTACCCAACTGAACGTCATGAGTGCGCATGCGTTGTTCTTCCCGTCCAGTCATTTCAGTGAAGGTCAGTATAAAGACGTTGAAATGCTCAAACTGTCATTGACGAGCCGTTATGAAAAATAGAAAGAGCATATTTCCGAATTTTTCTTTTCATAAATATTCAATTGGAAAATCTTCAAAGTCAGTTACATTTCCTAATACAGACATGTCCATCTTGAATATTTGGAATTTAATTATTTATCAAATCATTTTGTTAAATTTTAGAATATAGTGAATATAAAGTGAATCGATATAGGAGGAAACGTTAGATAGAGCATGAAAGTTACGAAGATGAAAGTTTTTATAGGAAATAGAAATTTGAAGATTTAGATTTGGTTATTGGATAAAACGCTATTCTTAAGCTATGAATATACTAAAATGGTTTCGTTCGCATAACATCCTTTCAATTATGACTGCTGCTATGGATACTAAATGAAGTCGTAATGTGGAATATTATGGTCAATAAAACAGCAAAATTTAGTGAAACCAAAAACGGCTTTCTTACAAATTGTGAATCAATAAAAGTCATTCTACCTGAAATATGATCCTAACATACTTATACGACAAGTAGGTCACTCGTATTGGCCAATGATTATTATATTGAGTCGATATTGACTTAATGATAATTATGAATTTGCAGTACATTAGCTGAAGTACCTTCTAAACTAGTTGTATTAAATACATTAATAAAATTTCACTTCGTAATTATTTGAGAAAAAAAAAACTAATTAAATGTATGAAATGTTCATGTTTAACTTCCCACTCCTTTACAACTTTATATTGAGGTATATCAATACTACCCTTCCTAATGTATCGTTGTGGATTTACGAGTTCTAATGTTACAATAAAATCTGGAACACTATTTGATTATTGGATGTCCAATAGTTGGAAACATTACCAAAAGTCATCAAAACGACATTTTGTTTTATTGCGTTAAGCACACATTCTTTTCTATTCTTGTCCTGTAGCGAAATTGACTGTAAGGTTGGTATTTATAGAAATTGAGGCTTTCATCAGGCATTGTTTCCTGGAAATAGGGTGTATGCTCAACGGTCCATTGCCTTATTTTTTTATTATAGCGATAATCATGAACTCAAATATTACTTTATTTGCTCTTCTTCGAGGACATATTTTTTCCTAATAAACTCCAGAATCACTAAAGCTAAACAATAAAATCATCTCTGCCGCATTTTTTAAGAAATATATGTGACATTTGTGAGGTAACAAATACACTTAACTGGAATACACATCTGTTTGATATTGAATGAATTCATAAAAATGTCTCCATTGTTTTCAACCACATTCTGATAAAAATAGATTCATTTTTATAAATTATTTTTATCATGGAATATTAAAAATGAAATATTAATATCTTCATGCGGAATGATTAGTTAAACATTACAAATCTATGTTTATTTGTCTTCTCAATTAAGAAAATAATGTTTTTGTAACCTTAATTTTAATCGAGTTAAGTAGAAGATGTTTGTCGTACATTTTTTCGCAAATGAGGGCATTCGTCATGCTTTTGCATTTTAAAGTTTTCTTTGGCTGATTCTATACTTATTGCACTCCTGTGAAATTAGCTAGTTTATTTCAGAGAAATGTAAAAGCATAATGGAGAACATTTTTCTTTTGGCATTAACGTTGAAATTAAACATGAATATTGCTATGGATTTTAATAATTGCAACCAGGGCTCACTACTCCAAGTTTCACATTGAAAAGGAATTGTATCATTTACAAAGTATACAATTCGTTAATACGTCTTTCGGTTTAGTTTCTCCTTAGAGAAACGTCTTACACATGTCTTAAAAAGTTATTCCTACTCATAGTATTCACCAGATCAGTGTTGTTATGATCTTAGCTATATGGTAGACCGTTGTTAGCTTTTGCTAAAAATGTCTTCCCATTAACTAGTTCACGTGGTTAATTTCCAATAGTTGTAATTTCCAATAGTTGTTTAAGTTGATTCTTTAATGCGAGTTAATTAGGTATAAATAAATAATTAATTTGCTCATTGATTACAATATGGCTAACGCTCAGTGGGAAACCACCGGATATCAATATTGAAGTAAACAGGAAGAAGTTCGTAACATAAACACAGTAGGCGTACAAATCAATGAGAATAATTTGTTTCAAAATATTCCATTGGTAATGCATGCGTTTGTATCAAGTATAAAATACTTCCGGAAATGAAGCCTTGTTCTTCCTTTCCTGTATACAAGTCGTTATAAAAACGACAACAAACAATTCCGTACTTGTCAGTTAGTGCAAAATTTCAATAAATAATTATTTCATTTCCTATTATTTCATTGTTTATATACATATCCATTTCATATCGCGTGCTTTTTCTAATCACTTAATTGATAAATTAAACTTAATTGATTCTTTCATAAATTTCATGAATGTTTTATGCCAATATGAAAAACCAAGTTTGTTTAATTACATAGTGTTTCACTGCAAAATTTGCGATGCTATATGTATATCATCAAAAAATCATTATAGGAAAAATCTTAATTTAAAATTGTTGCATTAAAATATGAGAACTTCATTTTTAAGACATGAATTCAGTTCATGGAGCAATAATTTGTTTAAAGCTAGTGTGATATCTCTAACTTACTACTACGATTTTTATTAACTCTGACTTTTTCTGAAGACCTATAGAAATAATTCTTCGTTCTTTCATTCTTGATTAAAGAAACATTTTCTTTATTCATTTCATTTCATTTTTTTTCTATCGTTTGCCATACCACGTACAGTTACGAAAGAAAATTATATTTTCATTTGGAATATGCGTAGTTTATCTGCTTATATTTGAATGAAAAGAAATGTTGAGAGTTAGGTTATATGAAAATGATATTGAAGTGGATTTGTTTACCTTTTTAATTTCCTGCTGAATTTTTATATACAGCAAATATTTCTATAAAAGAAAATATTATTTATTTACGTATGTTTATGTGCTTTTGCCAATAACTTTGATTAGTTTCTGAAAGCTACTTTTTTTGTGACGTGGTTTTATAGCAGCACCTAATTATACGTTAGTCATTGTTGTTGACCTACATTTAGACGAATGCACTCTCAATTTTGAATAGCAGTAATAACTACAGATTTCGATTTCTGCTATAGGAAATTTACATTGTGATCGTGTGAAATTTGCCATCTGGTGCCTCTACTCAGATTCAATGAAAGTTGAGCTTTCATATTGGGCATTTGATAAACCGAAGGAAGTGCCAAAGATATCAAATGCGCATGTTATTGCCAAGATTTTTATTTTGTAATAAATCTTTGATGGGAAATTTTACACAAAATATACACTCTTTTATTTCTTTTCAAAAACTTTTAGCATTAATGTTTCCGCATCATATTTGATGGATATGTTTTATTTGCCAGTAGATCTACATGGAAGTTTAAATACATACTTAATGGGTTCAATCTGGAAAAAAACTTTCGATTATCATTCTTGATCTCCCTTTACAGAAATAAAGGCAAACAACTTTTGAAAATAAAGCTTTATTCAACGACAGAATGATGTTAGTTTTCAGAAGAAAACATATAGAAATGAATGTATATACTGAAAACGAAAATAAACATTTTAAATATACGTGTTCTTGCTTTCAAAACTCATGCTAACTCATCTTTGATGGTTTATTTAAGAAACTTCTGTATGCTGATCTGTTATCCCGGTACTATTTTATTCTGAATGAAACTTAATATAAACAAATATTATAAATAATTCATATAATGTTTCCGAAATGCTTGCAATATTTTTAAAGGATATCAAATTCTTTTAAAAATTGTATTATATAACATGCGCATTTTAGTATTGTTTAAATTGTTAATTGTTGATTTAAGTTGAATGAAAAGTTTGTTTATAATAAATTCTTAAATCTGAGTTCAAATCCTCTGTTATTGCGTCAGGTCTTTTTAAATACAATTAAATCAAGCAGTCCTAGATTCATTTAATCGAGTGGCTTAAAATTAGTTCTAAAACTGTTCATTTCGAGTACTTCATGCTCTTTAATCTTTAAAAGGTGGCATTCACCGAAAATTCATTTTAGTTTCGCTGAAAAAACAAGTCACTTTTGAAGCCGTGAAGTTTAATGAAAGTAATACGAGATGAAGCTTGCTTTATCTGGGATGCCCTTTTCTGACTCGGATTCAATCTCGGTGCACTGAAGTTCACACGAACCGTTTTAGTATTCATGAATGCATGAAATGGAGTGCCTGAAAAGAAAATAAAACAAATCCCAATTCCATCGTTTGCTTTGAGTCTAAAGTAAACTGAAAGTTTCCGATAACGACACATCTATTGATTTTAATGCAACGTAGCAGAGCAAACACCGGAGCTTTGGACAGGCTAGAACATTCGGTGGACATCGAACAAATATTTGGTTTCCATATTGCATAGGATTAACTTTGGAAAAAAAATAGCTTAGCAACAATTGAAAGATAGACAATAACATATGAAGGCAAATAAATATAGTTATATATTAATACTAAAATGCTGCAGATGACATTAAAACGATTCACTGTGGGAGCTATGCTTATAATATAGACTTATTTTTTTCTATATCCAAGCTGATGAACTTTTGATTGCGACAGTTTCCATCTAAGAATGTTTACTGTACTCTACATCATTTGCAACAAATGTTGAAAGTACTTTGATATCAATTTATTCATATTATTTAGCATTTATTTATCATGATTCTAGCAAAGAAACTAATCGATAGTTGGGAGTTTTTGATATATTTGAGTCATAAAAAATAGCTCTCAAGTTTTTTGTTGTTGTTGAAGTATAGATATCAAGAACCGAATAATTTCAAATATCTCTTTAGCTTTTTTTAACAATGTATGTTAAGAATTGTAGTTGTTAATCTTATTTAGTGGAAGCCTTTGTGGAATAAAATGTTGATATAAAGTAAGGATTCCCTGAACTGCGTTTTCGGGATGGAAATATTACTTTAACTACGCCATTTGCTTTTGAGATACTTTAGAAAAGCCTAACCTGATTCTTATTTAAAAGGCACATTGCGAAATATCCTTAAAAGCCGTTTGGTGAAATACGGCCACCTATAATGTTATATGGAAGAAAATCCTGCTATGGCAATTTCATCTCAAATCCCCGAACCAAAAACCACATTTCTCATCCACGAGGCCGAGCAAGATGGCAAATGTTAAAATACTGTACATACTTCACTTTAATCCTGGTTCACCATCGTCTGTAATTTCAACCAAATGTGATTTTGTTGCCGTTGCCATGTTACAGAGACACGTTCCCAGGTAACAGTTTGTGTATTTCATTCCCGTATTTTAAATTTGCTGCTCGTTTTAGGCTTGGTAAACTTATGACTTATGAAAAAAGGAAATTGGCAAAGAAGTCGGGGGAATATATGGTTGGTTATAAAATCTAGAATTAAATAAAAGTCAGATCTGCAAATGTTTTTTTTATCTCCAAACATTGCATTGCGCATGTGAGGAGCAGTGCAGCGAACTCTTCCAGGCTTATTAACTTTACTAACATGTGACATATCATTTAACTAGAAGGTTTTACGTACGCTAGATTTTATAAACGTGAAGTGTTTTTTATTTGATACTTGCAGATATTAGATGCAGCATGGTTATTGTAATATACATATTTTTTTGTAAGTTGAACGTGTACTTGAGGAAATACAGATTCTCCCTAAAATGTTTGTTAATTTCAAATATTCCATGTTGGATACCTGTTGATTCCTTTTTAAAATTATTCCTTGGGCATAAAAAATATGCTTTCAATGACTAAGGTAGCCTCACGCTAGTTTCTCTTTTTTGAACTACATTACAGTATGTGGTTTATTTTGTATGTACAATATACTTGTTTTGCGTGTATTTTATAAGTTGGCAAATTTGCAAAATTGGATATGAAAAACAAGAGTTTCAAAAGACTATATTGAAGTTGCTGAGTCAGAGTCGATCGATATGCGAAATTAAGCCTCGTAGCTAATAGATGATTATGACAGAGATGAGATGCTGCAAAAAAATTAAATATGAGGGGGATGGGGGTCTTCCTACCTTATTTTCATGAAAGTACCTCTCCTTGCATAAAAATACTTTAAACAAAAAAATATTTTATAGCGAATCGATATCAACATAAGCTAAAATAAAAATACAAACGTTGTTACTATGCAAGTTTTGTCCCCATTGAAATGTTATGCCTCCCAGAAAATTTGAGCTAATGAGAATTTAGCTTGTATTAATTGAAATTGGGGTGGTTTTTTAGTTGTAATATGCCATATTAATTCTGCATTAAATAGAATGGTTGGAATAGCTATTATAATGAGAATCAAAATTAATATTACTCCAGATTTTATTATTTAGAAGGGTGTATTTATTGTTCGTACGCGTGGTTCTGTTTTGTGTTGTAAGACAAAGATTGAATAAATTGGATATTGAACCGAGCCACTCCATTCTGCTAAATTTTATATATAAAAGTAAAATCTTCATAAAAAGGCACTAAAACGCTGCTAATACTCCCCTAGTAACTAAAATAATCCAAGTAAATTGCCGGCTTTCGACAAATTAATATTTAAGCCACGAAAATGCCATTATCCAAGCTGCATCACCAACAAGCAAGACATTGAAACAAGGAAAAAATCTCTTGCTTTTCATTAAAACGTCACCGATTGTGTTATATTTTTACAATTAAAAAATTCATGTAATAAAATTATGACCAGAATAAAATTAGAATTGCCCGTTAAGTGATTATCATGGAAATTATATCATGTGAAATTCTTTTCAACATAGGTTGCAATTCTGCATATATGTGAATAGATGACGTGAATAGATATTTTCTAAAATCTGCTGAGTATGTTGGTAAATATACCAACTGATTGTTATATTTTAATTGATAAGCATATTGCAAGTTGTAATAAGAAACCTGGACTGCGTTTCCATGGATTGATCAAATCAAGGTTGCTTGTTAGAAGCAAACTATCGTATGTCTTCTTATCTGTGATTCCTGTAATTGATTATATTAATTATTAATATAATCTTCCATTTCCATTAAATTATTGATTATCAAGCATGTTAGCAAATGAAGAAAATTATTCATTAAAATTTTTCATCTGATCAATTGCGTTATTGATGATATTTTAGATATAGTAAAATAAGGTTTAATGTAACGCTGAATCAAAGCACTTCTTAGATGATTAAAAGATTATTTTATGTAGGTTGATGTTAGATATTCCGCATTTTGCCCTTGCTATTACATTCTTATCTATTTTATTACTTCATAATATGATTAGCTTTTATTCCTTTTATAAACATTGAATATTGTTTTCGACATTAATGCGGTGTGATGGTTCAACAGTTAAGCAATAATCTATTCCCCACCAATTACACATACCCTTCCAATTTAATGGCAGCTACTGTCTGTAATTCGTTTAGCTCAAACCACCCTGTATATATATCTACAGTAAGAATGTAATTTGTAACACGTTGTATGCCACTAGACTTAGTTATGCTAGAACAATATGAATTCATCTACAGTCAACCATTGAAGTATATACGAGCATTTTGATCGGCTTCACTCGCACTATTAGTTGCCATCCTTTGTGGTATGGATAATAAATGACTTGTCAGATCAGAAAATTCTGTGCTTTTTATGAAAATGCACAACAGGAAACATGCAACCGACTTCACAAACTAACGAAGAAAATGGATGCTATGAAATGATCGATTGTATTTCGCTGTGAAATGCGTTGTTTTAAGATGGAGGGATTTGCACTTATCGGTATCACACTAAACCGTTAATAAATATTTGCATGATTTCCAACATGTTGGAATTAATAAAATATGTATGAAAACCATTAAAATATTAATATGTAATTGTAGCACATGCTGCAGAAGATGCCATGTATTTGTTTGCAATGCCAAGAGTGTGTAGCACAATCGATACACATGGCATATACAAAGGGGAAATTACAAATAAGTTTTAAATTTTATATGCCATAAACGTCACAAATTCACAACTTTGTGTCAACTTGTAGTCATCTTTATTTTGAGGAAACTTCAATTTTGCAAAACAAATCATACATAACACGTTACGTTTAGGGAGATTAGAAAGATGTTTGCAGTTTGTTTCAAAATATGCATTTCCAGAAAATTATTTTGAAATTATGTATGGATTTTATACTTAAATGTAGTTTTATAATATTAAAATGTTTGTAGCTGAATATCCGTATATATTCAATCTATTTGTCGGCAGTATACGTTTGTCTGGGATTAATTCAAATTCTTTGAATGTATTGAACTAAAAGCTCTCGTTATATGGGATTACATGTCATATACTTTCCAAAAGATACTTTTGCTAACTTTATCTCGCCCTTTTCTGCTAATTATGTTGCATTGATTTGCTGAACCTATGCGTGTTTTTGAACATCCAAAGCCTGCACATTTTATGAAAATATTTCCAGGTGAATAGAGCTGCTTGTGGTTTGATTCGATGAATAAGCTACATTTCAATTCCCATTCACTCTTTTCAAATGACTACTGAAAGAGGATATATTTGTTTAGAAAATAATCCTTATTTCGCTATTTTTTACTTAACTCGTCGAATGTTGAGAAGGTTGGTTTGTGCATGTACGGTTAAGTTCACGACGAATTTGAATGTCATTCAAGGCATCGTCTACTAAACTATAGATGAACACTATGGACATACCTATATATAAACTAAATGTGCAAAACATGTGCTTCATCTGGATGTTTTATAGAAAGGTTTCAATTACCAGATAAACGCCTAGCTACCAGACGTGCCAGACCTAGATCAGCGCCAAATTCAATTGTTGTTGACCTAAAGTGACACTTAAGACCAGCAGGCATTTCATTTATTATGCATGGATTCATTCATTTATTTAAGTCGTCCAGGAAGTCGCATTGTATAACGTGGTACCTAGCCCTATCAATGACCGTTTGTGGCTATAGTCGAGCCTTCTTAATGTAACACGAAGCATGCATGTAACACCATGTTTTAGCACTAAAACGGCACAGCAACCCATTAAGCTAATATTTTTAGCCATAAACCAGTTTTAAGCATTGGTTCACGTATCGAAGACAAACTGTCGCATTGGTTTAACCCAATTTTAGCGTCGAATCCAATGCAAAGAGTTATAATTAAGAACTACAAATACGATTTTATGGCCCTGTAGAAGTGCCAATTAATTTTCTGAACAACTTTCAAAGAGTTTGGCTACGTCATTGACATAAACGAGACTCTGGTTGATAGGCTTAGGCTTAATGGCTGGTAACTGGTAATCACACCCCTTGCATGCATTACGGACGTCATTAGGTGCTAATGGTTTATTCATTAAATCACGCTGCAAGAGCTGACCACCGTAGTGACCATTGGAGGTCAATATTTAGCGATCCCTCGGCCGACATAAATCCAAATTCAGCGCCATTTTGCCACTTATCTTTTGCATTATAGGACATTACAGGCGTGCTTACACATTGTCTAATTTCCTGAAACAGATATTTAGTTCGTGCATAATGTGCTGTTGCTTAGTCGTGCAATTTTGTTGTCACTGAATATAGGAAAACGTGCGTGAAAATGATACGCATATGTCGTTCTGCATAAACACGCCATGGAATGACTGTTTAACAATCTTAGAATGAGTATCTGTTGTCCGGCTTTAATCCATAATACTGGTTTTGTCACTATAAACTAACTTACACTAGCGTACAAACAAGAAACGACGCTACTTGAAGCAATTTTGAATGATAGCACTGAGATATCAAATGTGTTAAAATTCCTAGCATTATTTTTAGCAGACATACAAGAAAAGTCTCTCGTGCTAGTTCAGTTAAGTCTGCTAACTTTTGAAATGTTCACATTTATTTACATAAAAGCAAATAAATAGATGTGAAAATCTAACACGAAAAAGCTCGAGCATCACTTTTTTTCAAAATGCACTTTGGATTTTTGCCATACAAGTTTGAATTCAAACTTCGAATGTCCCTGGATGATAACAACACTCACAAATTTCAAAAAGAAAAGGAAAAAAACGTCATCTTGTTAAAAAGCAAATGGGCAACAAACAGACTCGGAAATAGAAAAAAAAAGTTAATTGGAGGTGTTATTTGCTGTAAGTGTGCTTTTTTATTAGCCTATCTCCAAGATTGCATTATTTCATTCACGTTTAATTTAACACTGGAATTGAAAGTTAAGTAGGTGCACTGGGAATTTAGAGGGGGATGCCTTATACCTTTATGAAGTTTCTAATCTCAACGAGACATTGTTGCATCCAAGAAAGGATTTGTATTTGTGCACAGATTGCCCAGACTTTGCAAATATTGGCATTTGAAAGCGTGTAGCGGAACAGAATTAAATTAACCGAGTTTATGATACTCTCTGGCGGAAATCCGAGTCGAAAGTAGAATGACTTTCTAGCTCTTTTCAATTTTCTACTGTAGAGATGAAATAATTCGATTGTTATTTAATATCCGTGTGATGCACAAACGTGATGTCTTACTTTTAACTATTGACTTTCTTCAGTTGTGGTATTGACACATTGAGCCTTTTTTAGTTCAATCCAGCCATGCTGATTTTATATCAAATCATTTATTTATGATGTGAAGGCTTAATCGTATTCACAAGTATTTTGATAATGTGCAATTATAATTTAAACAATAGTATGAATAATTTCTCTTGTTGCGGTTACATTTCTTGGTTCTGCTTCTAAGCTTTTTAAAAGAAGAGAATTGAAATGTTAGTCACTATACTAAGCATGACGTGCTTCAGATCCCAAATCCGTAGATTGAGCTCAGATTTCTTCGCAGTAGATTAACGCCATGCTGTGGTCACTTAATGATGAACTACATAATCCTTTCATGGGAGAAAATCTGCAATTGAATGATGGTAGGGATAGCCATTATGGGTTAAATGAGACCACTGACCGTGTAGTTACCTGTTCAATAATGCACTACCAGAATCGGGTTCATATCATCGTTATTATGAAACCTATCTTTGAGAGGGAAAAAATGTATGTCTGCATTATGATTTATTGTGTTATTGGAGCACCTATTCCCCTTATGTCCACCTTCTTACCATAACTTGCCTAGTCTCCAAGGCTATTATATAAAAGTGCACTGCAGCTTGCACGGTTTATTCCGTGAACATCATCCAATAATAAATTCCAAGTATTTACTAAAGCGTTATTCATGCATAAAGAGGCTGGGACATCGAGGAATGCTCTCTGGCATCCATGCATCTGTAATGAGCAATTTGGCGAAGTTATGATAGGCCATATGTGAGCTATTATGTAGTGTGCTGCTGCTTGGCAAGTGAATTTATACCTTACATAAGCAGCTCTCCCTATGAGATGTTTGCGATGATGGGCACCTGAACCCCCATTAAAGGGAATGATCCAGAATATAGGTGCTATTAATGATGAGAAAGTATGGTTCATAAGGGCTGATTCGGTGGAAAATGTGATAGCGATTACTTGGAATCGATTATTTAAAACCTGCATGCCATCTTCACATTTTTTTATTTTCAAAATTTGTGCCTCGTATGAGCAGATTGCATTTTTTTTTTTTAAACTAGTGAGGTGTGGGTAGATGGTGATCTCAGTGTGTGTTTACGAAATAATGTCACTGCGATGCAGGCGTTATTAAAGATTTTAAAGGAACTCGAGAAGCTCTCTGAGCATCACCTCTTACAGTTTTCTGGTTGTTCAGATTGGATGCCAACCTCATTAACGGTGTTTAGCTAGATTTTTTTAATAATATATCATTTATTATAGATACATGTTAGTAGCAATCTAGTTTTCTTATGCTAAACCTCACTTTGATGTCTGCATGTGTGTGGGATGCAAATGCTTGTTTCAAATTTCAGTTTTGAATCGTATTGATTTATTGGGCTGCTGGTATCTTATTAGTTTATCTAGAGGAGACGTACATGCACACACGTCAGTCCAAACGTATGGTTTTGTCGCCTTATTGAGTTGATTATATCGAAGTCGATAGTACTTTGCTGGAGCCATACCTCGCAGAATTGATTATATTTTTACAAAGGCCAAGGGAAATTTGTTTGTTCAAAACACTGCCTTGGTAAATATTGGTTATTATACGTATATACAATATATCATTGAAAGCCCATATCAACGAATGATCAACATATTTCATATACATGTGTATATTTATGTGTATGTTGATTGTTCATGTATGAAACATTCTAGCTAAGTCAACCATTGTATTTATCTTCTATTTTATTCTTGTGTTTGTTATCATTTCACGTATCTTTGGTAACATCAACTTGCTAAAATATCGAATCATATATAAAATTCATTTTATTTCCAATCAAAAGTTATTCATTTCAATATAAAATATACAAGTTATATATTGTTCATTTGTTTAGTAGCTTATTTTAATTTAAATATTTACAACCTAGGGAAATTCTCAAGAGATTATATGTAAAATTCAATTGTAATTGTTTGGAATTAATCCTATCGTATAGGAGAAAAATTAACATTTGCCCTTGACCAACATAAGCAATAGAAGCTGTTCATTTGCCATGGCAATTATATATCACAGTGATATTTTCACAACCTGTGATATTCGAGTCTACGAGCGGTTAATTACTTGATTAAATAATTTGCCATGAATATATTATATATGAGAATGAAGTTTTCCGTTCATTTCAATGCGGTTTCCACTGCATATTAATCATTCACAATTTCACCGTGCATGCAATAGAATTATACTGCGAAGCACAATGAAATTCTCAAATTATGTGTAGTAAATTATATAGGCACACCGCCGCTATTCACAGTGCATTTTGAATTTGTAGTCCATGTATATAGTTTCATGGTTTCTATTCAGATACAAGCTGTTATTTTACCCTGCTGCAATTGGAGCATGTTGCATCCGTATCGATTATTCGTTGGGGAAAATGTCGTTAGAAAAGTATGTTTTGGACGCAGAAATTATTTCACAGATGTAACCAGTGATTAATGGCATGCAGTACCATTTCTCCCTTTTATAAACCCCGAAACTAGGGCGGCATGAAATCGTCTGGACATTTCTTTTAGGAATTATATATATTAAAGGTAGTTTTTAGCTGCTTTTTTATCTTTACTGAATTATGGAAACAGTTTTATTATTATTATTGGCTGTACTGCTTGTAAACTGCACAATAGACAGAAGTTGTTAACGTGTATTTATAGCTGTGCAAAACAATGCACTTTTTATGTGCCATGCATAAAAAGTGTGCTTTTCTAAAAGAGTTTTTTTTTGGAAATATATTTATCGCAATATAAATAGTCTAGGGTATCCTAACTATTATTTCACCAGAAAATCTATTGCGGATGATTTACATACATGTTTTTGCGATGTTTTTTTGTATTAATTTATGTTTGTACTAAATTTGGAACACAGAGCCAGCATGTTTTATGTATGTATACATGCAATTTGTTCGACACGCAACATTATAAATAATGTATTGATACAATGCATCCAAGAATATTAAGCATACTACAAAATAGTATTTCAAATATTTATTTACGATGTACTGTATGGAAATATTATTTTATCATTGCAAGTTAGTTACCTCAGCAATAAGTAATCTCATATACTACTAATGAACAAATCAATAATTTTGCGTGCTCAATTTTATTTAAAAAATATACGCAAATAATTGTCTATTGGGATTAACGTGGTATTAATTAATTAAACTGGAAATTAGTACTGGAAATTGATGAATAAGCAATTAAAAATGCAATATATGGCTTTTAGTACGTAATTGCTTTTCAGAATTGTATTTTTTTTTTCCAATTGTGCAGAGGAATGAATCGTATTAGCTGCAATATAAAAATAATGGATGAAATGGAGAAGTTATTTAAACCGTAAATTGCTCTTCCGCATTGCGCTACCGTCAGCTGGAATCATTAGTCACATTGATTGGGTTTTATGCCCTTATGATGGAAGACATTTGAGGCAGAAAGTGGTTGACCATTATGATGAATTGCGGATTGAGTATGTCGTTTTGGACAAAATATAATTTTTGTCATCAGACTGAACGAGACCTGATACAGACACTGATGAACTTTTTTTTTGTTCAAATTGTCTTTGATATAGACTATATATATCTACTATCGTTCGATGGTACGTAAGATTCTTCGTCAATTTGAGATGAATTTCTTCGAGTGTAACAGGACTATAGCCTGAAATCATTGTTTTTAAGTCGGTTTTCTTATGAACTCTCCTGCACAGGACACTGATTTAATGATATCAATTTTTCCACTGCGAGGTCGTTGCAGGGTTCACTTTCCTAATAAAGAAATTCCTCCACTTGAAATGATACAAACAATGCTTCCAGCCAAGTGATTCTTTTGATTTGAGATTTGTTAGATTTTCCGATAGACAGCAGCGCCCAAGTGCTACCAAGTATATATACGCATACTACCATGTCTTCGTATATGCATCAGCTTTAAAAAAATACATGGAATCAACGTACTGTTTTATAGGGTGCTTTTATGACAAGGTTAGCTATGTTGTTGGGAATTTTATATTTTCTACTGATACTTTGTCTTTTTGTAATCTTGTAATGGAGCCTGGTGGCGAAGTCGTAAAGTACCCCCTTCTCCATAATTCACCTTTGCTGAAGCTCGCACAAATGCCATTTTAGTTTTGTGGACAACACTTAAGGCGTTATATCGAGTGAAGACGAAATGAAAACTAAACATACGTTGGCAAAACGATTGCTACGAATTTTTTTGACATCTTAAAAATGAAATATAAAGAAGTATTAATGGAAGGATGTCGTTATGAGTGTTTACAATGGGCGTAGATATTAAGAGATTTAGTG
>JAUJYV010001080.1:0-22305 GCA_033995625.1 Ophyiulus pilosus
GTCCGGACTCGAATCCGGTGGACAATTTGGGGAGTTCTCTAGAACAGTCGAACCACCGCAACTGAAAACGCCGCGGTTCATCGAGCCCGACCGCTGGCCACCGAACAGTCCATACTCGGATCCGGTGGACTACAACATTTGAGGAGTTCTCTGGAACAGTCGAACCACCGCAACTGGAAACGCCGCGGTTCATCACACCCAACTGCCGGCCACCGAACAGTCCGGACTCGAATCCGGTGGACAATTTGGGGAGTTCTCTGGAACAGTCGAACCACCGCAACTGGAAACGCCGCGGTTCATCGAGCCCAAACACTGGCCTCCGAACAGTCCAGACTCGAATCCGGTGGACAACAACATTTGGGGAGATCTCCGGAACAGTCAAACCGCCGCGGTTCATCGAAACCAACCGCTGACCACCGAACAGTCCAGACTCGGATCCAGTGGAACACACAATTTGGGGAGTTCTCCCGAACACTCGAACCGCCGCAACTAGAAGCGCCGCGGTTCATCGAGCCCAACCACTGGCCACCGAAGAGTCCGGACTCAAATCCGATGGACTACAAAATTTGGGAAGTTCTCCGGAACAGTCGAACCGCCGCAGCTGCAAACGCCGCGGTTCATCAAGCCCAACCGCCGACCACCGAGCAGTCCGCACTCGAATCCGGCGGACCACAAAATTTGGGGAGTTCTGCGGGAAAAGGTTTACGGATCGAAGATTAATAATATCGAAGACTCGGAACTCCGAATTTGGAAAACTCCGATCGGACTCGACCGGCGTGTAATCGATTCGAGCAAGGGCCTCCTCATGAGGGTCCTTTGTGCGAGCTAAATAATTTGTATTTGTAGGAACGAGGTTCCGTCCGCTGTCTTTGGATGTTCCGAAGCCGCTGTTTCCAGTTGCCGGATTTCCTTCGATCCAGCATCACATCGAAGCGTGCTGCAAGGTGATTATGTGACGCGATGCCGTAGCGTTCCGCACACGTTTACAAACACGTCGAGGAACACCTGAATTTTCAGAGGCCCTAACCATCGATTCTTAATCCGACAGGTTCCGAACTTGAAGGAGATCCTGCTGATCGGCTTCTACCAGTATCAGTCTAACGATGCCATATCCAACTTCGTTTCGTCCATGGCGCAAGAGTACAAAATCAGCATCAGGTGAGAGCTAGTTAACGGCCCGTTAACCGCGCCATTCCGAAGCCGCGGCTAACCGCCTTGCGTACGCTTTAGATATCTGCAGGAGTACGCGTCGCTCGGAACCGCGGGCGGGATTTACCACTTCCGCGACCAGATCAAAAGCGGAAATCCGGACGCCTTCATCTTGATGCACGGAGACGTGTGCGGTAACTTCCCGTTAGTGGACATGGCCAAGTTCCAC
Organism: Ophyiulus pilosus; assembly: GCA_033995625.1. Taxonomy (NCBI): domain Eukaryota; kingdom Metazoa; phylum Arthropoda; class Diplopoda; order Julida; family Julidae; genus Ophyiulus; species Ophyiulus pilosus. The sequence goes on from JAUJYV010001080.1 coordinate 1,379, forward strand.
CAGGACCGCGACAGCCGGGCGCTGGTCACCATGATGGTCACGGAGGTAACCGCGTTAACCGCTAGCTTTTAAATGGATTTTAACGTCTTAACGGCCGATTAATTCCACTCGTGTTTCAGGCGACTCGACAGCAATCGTTAAACTACGGATGCGTGGTGGAAAACAAGGAAAACCACGAGGTGAGGGACCGTTAAGCGCGAAGGGCGGTTTCAGCCGCGAGCGACTCTCCCTGGTTTGTGCGCGCCGTTAAAACTAATCTCCCGATAACGCTTTTAATCGGTTTAGCGGGGAATGCCGAGTTTAGATTTTGTCCGTTAAATTGCAAGTTTTGTGCGTTAAGTCTTAAAATTTCTTACTAGGGTCCCAACTCTTTAACTTATTAAGCGCGAGGCCCTAACCATCGATACATCCCCTCGTTAACTTCGTAAGCTATTTTTAGAGGCCCTAACCGTCAATACATCCCCTCGTTAACTTCACAAGCTATTTTTCAGAGGCCTTAACCGTCGATACATCCCCTCGTTAACTTCATAAGCTAATTTTTATAGGCCCTAACCAGCGATACATCCCCTCGTTAACTTCATCCGCTATTTTTAGAGGCCCTAACCATTCATACATCCCCTCGTTAACTTAATCAGCTATTTTTAGAGGCTCTAACCATCGATACATCCCCTCGTTAACTTCATAAGCTATTTTTCAGAGGCCTTAACCATCGATACATCCCCTCGTTAACTTCATCAGCTGTTTTTAGAGGCCCTAACCATCGATACATCCCCTCGTTAACTTCAAAAGCTATTTTTAGAGGCCCTAACCATCGATACATCCCCTCGTTAACTTCATAAGCTAATTTTTGAGGACCTTAACCATATCAAACCCTGCTATGGACCGATAACGCCTTAAATCGGTTTGCAATCGAGGAATTACGAAGCCGAGATTTCGTTCGTTGCAAATTCGCGCGATAAGGCCCGGCAGCGGCGCTCCGCTAAAACTAATCTCCCGTTAACCGTTCGCAGGTGATGCATTACGCGGAGAAGCCCTCCACGTTCGTCAGCACGACCATCAACTGCGGCATTTACGTCTGCTCGCTAAACATATTCCAGCACATCGCCCTGGTTTTCAACAAAAAGCAACAGGAATACTACTCGTAAGTTTCGAAATCGCCCTCCGTTAACTAACCGGCCGACCGATATAACGCACGATTCGGACGTTCGAGCCCGCGTAGACGCTTGACGCTTTAGTTACAAAAAAGGGTCCTTTGGACGGGTCCCCAAAAAAAACCTAGGAACGAATAACATAATAGGACCTTTTTTTACCTCGCAATCGATGGTCTTTAAAAGGGAACCTAAAAGCGGAACAACCAGCTTTGGAACGAAGCGCACGTGCGGAAATGGAACTCACGTGCAGAACACTGGAACGCACGTGCGGAAATGGAACTCACGTGCAGAACATTGGAACGCTCGTGCGGAAATGGAACTCACGTGCGGAAATGGAACGCACGTGCGAAACTGTGGAACACACGTGCGGAAATAGGAACGCACGTGCAGCAAAATGGAACGCACGTGCAAGCTAGCTTGAAGCTCATTGGTCGAAATTAACGAGACTGGGTTTTTTTTCTTACGCAGTTCGAACATGGGCGACAACGGATACGGCAAGGACAATCTGCGGTTGGAACAGGACATCTTGATGCCGCTGGTGGGGACGGGAGCCCTCTACGTGTTCCACACCGCGGCGTGGTGGAGCCAGATGAAAACCGCGGGGTGAGTTTTGGGCCGCCGCGGTCCTTAAATCGGTGGCGGCGGCGGCGGCCCGTTGGCGGTTCAGGGTTCAGTAGCCTTTGTGCTTTAGCGAAGCCGCCGCATTTGCGGATATCGGCTAAAACCGCTCACGCGGTTACGGCTCCGTTAACTAACGCCCGATTATCTTTTTTCTCCCCCCGCCCGCAGTTCCGCGATCTACGCCAACAAGCACTACTTGGAACTTTACCAGAAGCAGCATCCGGAACGGTTGGCGGCAAACGGAACCGGAAAACCGCGGATCAAGGGCGACGTGTTCATACATCCGACCGCTACGGTCCATCCGACTGCGAAGGTACGGTTTGCTAATGGGCCGTTTTAGCTAATGGACCGTTAACTGTTCCGGGGGTTTGTCTGATGCCCCTTTTGATTTCGGTCCTTTCAGTTGGGACCTAACGTGAGCATTGGAAAGGGCGTGTGCGTGGGACCCGGAGTGCGGATCCGCGAGTCCATCGTCCTGGGAAACGCGGCTATACAGGTGGGTTGCGCGGCAAATGCGAATGTTGACTTTGACGGCTGTTTAACCGTTCCGTGTTTCACCGCGGTTAGGACCACAGCTGCATCTTGTACAGTATAATCGGGTGGAACAGCGTGGTTGGCTCGTGGTGCCGCGTGGAGGGAACGCCGTGCGATCCTAATCCCAACAAACCGTTCGCTAAAATGGAAAATGTGCCGCTGTTTAACTCTAACGGGAGACTTAACCCGTCCATCACTATACTGGGTAAGTGGCAAAGTTAACGTCCGTTAAATGTGGTTAACCGGTCTTTTAGGGCCTTAAATGGGCCGTTACCTCGTAATTTAATCCCATTACCTAATAAACCGCTATCGCTAAAGGACCGTTAAACGTAGCGGTTCACTACGCAACACCCGTTAACGCTCAGATCGGGAATTTTTACCCAAAACTTAACGGGTGCTCGGCCGTCTTTTAATATAACCGACCTTTAAACGAAAACGCCCGTTAATAAATCGATATCGCTAAATGACCGTTGAGCGTATCGGTTTACCCACCACCCGTTAAAGCTCTGAATAGTGCCTTAACGGTAATTTTTACACAAAACTTAACGGTGGTTCAGTGCTCAGTCGTCTTTTAATTTAACCGACCTTTAAATGAAAACGCCCGTTGACAAATCGATATTGCTAAAGGACCGTTAAGCGTATGTCGGTTTATCCACCACCTGTTAACGCTCCGATTAGTTCTTTAACGGTAATTTTTACCCAAAACTTAACGGGTGCTCGGCCGTCTTTTAATTTAACCGACCTTTAAACGAAAACGCCCGTTAATAAATCAATATCGCTAAAGGACCGTTAAGCGTAGCGGCTCACTACGCAACCCCCGTTAACGCTCCCATCGGGGATTTTTACCCAAAACTTAACGGTGGTTCCGTGCTCGGTTGTCTTTTAATTTAACCGACCTTTAAAAGTAAACGCCCGTTAATAGATCGATATCGCTAAATGACCGTTAAGAGTATCGGTTTACCCACCACCCGTTAAAGCTCCGAATAGTGCCTTTACGGTAATTGTTACCCAAAACTTAACAGGTGCTCGGCCGTCTTAAATTTAACCGACCTTTAAACGAAAACGCCCGTTAATAGATCGATATCGCTAAAGGACCGTTAAGCGTAGCGGTTCACTACGCAACACCCGTTAACGCTCCGATTAGTGCCTTAACGGTGATTTTTATTCTGCGTAAAAAACTTTATAATTAAGAAAATGTGCGAGTTCACGAAAATCGTTGGTTAGCTAACGGGCCCTTTTGTCTCCTTCGTAGGATGCAACGTCCACGTGCCATCCGAGGTCATAGTCCTCAACTCCATCGTCCTTCCGCACAAGGACCTAAGTCAAAGCTACAAAAACGAGATCATTTTATGAGCGGCGGTTTTTCACCTTAACGGGGGATTAGCGTTTGTCCCGTTAATCCACGATCTCGGAGTTTTACAAAACCACGGCACCGATTCACGCGAAACGAGGGGCCAAAACTAACGGTCGTTTTTTTGCGGATCAAGTCCGCCAACGACCGAAATCCGCGCAATTTTTTGTGATGCGTTTCGGGTTACCGAAGCGTTAGTTTTTAACTCGTGCAATGCAATTAAAAATTTATTGGGAATTAACGAGTTTTTCTTTAACGGGGCGTTAGCGCTAACGGTCCGTTAACAAACCTCGCAACTCGCTTTCGCATTTGACAAGATCATTTTTATTTCTCTAAAATAAAAGTGTGACGAGATAACCTCATAATTAATTTACAAAAACGTTCCGCAAACGGCCCTTTGGTCTAGGACCCTCCGCCGCTGTGACTCTGGTAGTCCTGCATCCTCTGTTCCGTGTAGTACTGCGGAGTGTTCAAATAGTCCTTGAGTCTTTGGGGCATGGGCAGCGCGTCGATAAGGTCCCTTCGCACCACTTTCAAGATGGCGAAGCGGCACGTGTGCTGCAGCGATTGGACCTGTTTGAACCGCGACACCGGATGCAGGAGTTGGACGCGCATGGGTCCCAAGACGGGGCGGCGGTGGATGAAGAACAGGTAGCGACCGCTGCGGGAATGTTCCACCGCGTTCTCGATGAAATCCACGATGGTGTGGCTTTTGAACTTCGTGAACGTTCCGAAACTGAAGATTCCTGCGGATACAAAAAAAAATGGCCCTTTGGTGGTTAAACGTGGTTAATCCTAGGCTAAAACTTGTAAGAGGCCCTTGGGTCTCACCGTGTTCGTGCTCGATCCGGACGTGCCTCACGAATCCGTTGAGCTTAAACGTGAGGCTGAAGATGTAGTACTCGTCGGAACTGTCGCGCAGGATGAAGGATCCGTCGGGCTCGTTGCCGAGGACCTTTTCGGCCATCTCGCCGCTGATAGGGCCCCAATACCAGCCGCACTGTCGGGGAAGAGAAGCAGAGGTAAAGAGGGGCAGGCTACTCGGAACCGGAACCGGATCCGGGATGGCGACACTTACGTCTTTCACTTTTTGGATGCTGGACGCAAAGTCCGATATGGAGTCGCCGGAACTGGACTTCAAAGGGCCTAATGCCTCGATGGGCTCTTCGTGCTCTGCGATGGAAGAAAAAAAATGTCCATTAAGGGCACTTGGACCCAGACTGTTTGTAACCGCTCCGTTAATCGGTCCCAAACACTGGATTTTTAAAACTCGTTGAGCTATTTTTCAGAGGCCCTAACCATATGAAATCTCACCCTGCTCGGATTGGACCATTATTTCCAGACGGCCATCTTCCTCGTCTTCCGATCCGTCGACTCGCCTCGGCACGGGAGGAAGCGCCCTATGGGCAATGGGCGCGCAGGATCCGCCGTCCATCCGCCCTTCCGCAGACCCATCCGCGGAAGGGCCCCTAAGCGCGGCCGGAAAACCGCACTTGGCAATTCCGAACCAGTTGCACAAGGTGTGTTTCAGGGACTTCGAAGGGCCGTCCAAACCCTCCCCTCGTTCCGGATCCCTGGGACAACTCCTTTCGGCCCCTTCTCCGACTTGCCTGGGCTTCGAACACAACCCGAAGTGGATCCGACGGCCCCGCAACTTGTGGATCTTCTGATGCCTCGAGCAAGGGCTTTCCGCCGGCTGCGTTCCGGATTTCAGGTATCCGTTAAGGCTCCGCAACGACGTGCGAACCTCCTCCAGGGTCATGTGGATGGGCTCCTCCGAGTACGTTCCGCCGCCTTTTCCTACTCCCACTTCGGATCCGTGGACATCTTCCGAATCTGATTCCGGTCCCAAGCCCTGATAATCGTCCCCGTTCCCGGATCCCCGGTTGACTAGCTGCGGTTTCGAAACTTCGGATTCCAGATTCTGAGTCTCGGATGCCCCGGAACGACGGCACGTCCCGGAACGGCGGCTTTTGGGCACCCGTAGAGCCGAGCTTTCGGACCCCGCATCCGTACGGAACCTCGAACATCTGCCGACTAGGTGAGGTCTTCTGGCGATACCACTCGATCTAGACGGATATCTACCCGGATCCGACGCGAGTTCCTCGACGGCCTCGTCTTCCTTCGGATCTGGACTTAGATCTGCCGCTACGGACCGGTTACCGTCTTGATTGCCGCAGACCGTTGCGGACTGGTTGCCGATGACTAGACAAGGACCGTTAAGGTCCGGATTCGCCGCTGCCGGTTCCGGAAGAGGCAGGAGTTTGTGGATTTGACCGTCTTTACCCTCGGATACATTTTCCTCGCTGCTCGCGTAGCCCACAACGGGAATTTCCTCGTCGAAATACATGTTTTCGTAGTTGATGAGGTGATCCGAATGTTTTTTCGGTGGTTCCGTAGCACATTTTTCGGTCGTTACTCGTGTTACGGATGGCCCGTTTTCGCTGTTTTCGAGGTCCAAATTTTCACTCGTTTGTTGGTCAACAGATTTCAGAGAGTTTAACAGTCCCTCATTTACGGTTTCGTTGGCATTAGTGTCCAAACTGTCCAAACTGTCCACATTTGATATCAAATTTTCATCTATTAATTCATCCAAGTTGGCCTGTCTTATGGGCTGCAAAAATGGCATTTCTTCGGCGGTGTTGTTGTTATTAACCGCCGAATTTCCTCCTCGATAGGCCATGCTATTTTACTCGCCCATTCGACACGATAATTATTGGTTCCTTATAATTATTTACCTGCGAATCAAAACGTAAAAACCTGTTAAAGTACCATTAAAGTCTACCATTTTTATCTGCCATATTTTCCTGCTGTTCATACGCCCGTTATTGGCTAAAATGATAGTTTTACGCTAAGAATTTACGGCGTTTGTGATAGTATACCTTTTCGTGGGTTTCGTGGCTAACATTTCGTTGTTTATATACCAAATAAACATTAAATATAATCGATAATCTTAATGTTAAACTTGGGTTAGGCTTAACGCGAATTCCTTTTTGCCGTCCTCGTTCCATTGGCGAGATTCGACGCGATTTTACAGCTGCTGTTCGGAATTGCGGATTCTTGACATTTCTATCCTGGTATTGAACCAAATTTTGCGAAAAATGGTAGGATTATCGATGTTTTTTGATATCATTTACCGAAATATTATCGCATTAATCATCATTAAGAGCAGTTTTATCAATAAAATTGCTTTAAAATCGTTTATAATCATATCAATTTTTGAATAGATGTACCAAGAAATGCCGATAACTTAGTACGGAGCCCTACGAAAGCATCCTCCAACGAGATTCCACAGTTGCTGTTCGGAATTGCGGATACTTGCTGTTTCTATCCTGTCTTCAACTACATTTCTACAAAAAATGGTAGCATTTTTGATATTTTGAGATATGTTTTACTAAAATTAACGCATTACTAATCATTAAAAAGCAGTTTTCTTTATAACATTGCTTTAAAATTGTTTATAATCATCTCAAATTCCGAATAGATATACCAAGAAATGCTATTGCCCGATAACGTTAGTACGGAGCCCTAAGAAAACATCTAACGAGATTTCACAGTTGCTGTTCGGAATTGCGGATGCTTGCCATTTCTATCCTGTCATTGAACCAAAATTTTGTTGAAATTGGTAAGATTATCGATGTTTTTAGGTCTTATTCACCGAAATTAACGCATTAATCATCATTAAAAAGCATTTTTATTAATAAGCTTGCTTTAAAATTGTTTATAATCATCTCAATTTCCGATTAGATTTACCAAGAAACGCTGTTGCCGAAAGGTACAGAAGTACGGAGTCCTACGAACCTTCACGACTAAAAACATCGTCTGCTGGAAAACTTTGTGATTTTGTGTCGAAAAAATGTGAGATGATGTTCGCGGAGTATGACTTTCGTGTTCAGAAAACGCTGCAAGTCTATTTCCCTTACAATTCTCTTCATTTACATACTGTTTTCGTTGTTCACCTCATACAAACTACTAAACGGCAAATCCAACGAAGTCGCGCCATCTTCAAAGAAAGAAACTAAAGGTAATCCTCTCTTCTCGCTGTAATAAATTTCAACTGATATCTAGGCAAATCTCTCCAACTCCAGAGAGGGAAAGCAAGGGCTCTGATCTACCTGCTGTGAGGAATCCGAGGACGGACGTGATGTCCATCATGTCCGCACCAACACAACCCCTAGCTCTGACTGGACGAGAGACCCTTTGAAAATGGTTCTAACCTCTTTACACATTGGTTATAACTTCTTTTAGGTATAATACAGATGGTTCATAATCAGGATATAGAGATGGTCCAGGGCAGCCAGATTTGGTAAAGGCAGTACGACCCGTTACAACATGACATTTATGTGCCGACTGTAGGGTACTGAGTTGAATTGAATTGACGAAAGTAATGATATGATGGGAAAAATGTACATGACAGGTCAGTATTTGGGGGAAACCATCGCTCACATCTGAGAAGCTGTGCTCGCGAATGGCCCGCTGCGTGATTGCTTGTCCTGTCAGGGCCCAACACGGTCAGTCCGACACCTTCACTTGTCTATTGGAGAAGGCCGTCTCCATTTCGGCCCTGCGCTCCAGAATTGCCTGTCCCTATGCCACTTGTGATAGCTCGCCATAGCTGGATCTGTTTGGCTACTTCAGTAGTATCTTCCGCCATAGCTGATGTCGTAGCAGCTGACGGCAATCTCGATACCTAAACTGACAAGTTTCACCGGTCATCTGCTGGCTTACGTCCATCATAGCCTGGTCTCTATGTAGTTGCAGGGGCTGTTCGATTAAAGGGGCCCTAGTCGTCATCCCCCCTTTCCTTCCTGTATTGTACAAACTTTCTCATTTTCCTGGGGATGCAGTCTTCGTTCAAATGTAATTTGCATTTTTATAATAATTATATTTCTCTAATTGCAGATGTCATCCAAGAGAAACTTGGGGCTGGTATCCGGTCAGAACCATTTATCGGAGACCATGACATCATAAACACAAAATACGAAGATGAAATCAGCCGAAAGTTAATCGAAAATCCAGTTGTGGAAATTTGGGGAAAAGCTGCAATAGGTAAGTCAAAGTTAGTCAAATTACGATGGATGGACGGTGGTAAGGATAATATAAGGGATATCCCGGCATTTTTCAATTCAATTCAACTCAGTACCCTACAGTCAGCAAATAAATGCCATATGGTAGGGGGGGTCGTATCCAATTTCAAGAGAATGCTCCGACTTAGACATCATTGTTAGATTGAATTTTTACCAAATCGGGAGAATCGCCAGATTCCGTCATCTAATCGCGCACAAAAAGAAAGACCGATAGCAAGCGTATCCGTCTTGGCACGAAGCTCGCTCAAAGGCCCTTTAAGTGATTACGTCTACTCCTAGAGTGCTCGTTAGGCGTTAATATACGGGAAACGAGATGGGAATTTGGAGAAAGCGTTTGAATAAGCCCGTAGATAACGTCTGGCGTCTGGACGGCTCAACGTGCCCCAATTTAGAGAGTGGAGCATTTCTGTCAGCAGAATGTTGATAACTGCCCTTAACAAATCTGGCTGCCCTACGCTGGACCATCTCTATATCCTGAATTTTCCCTGGAAACAAGTGTGGAAAAAGCACGGTTAGGATTGCCGCGATGTATCGAACTATTTAATTAACCCGTCTAAAACAATAGTTGCGGGATAAAGACATTTGGCAAAAGTAGCGGCTATTTTACGATCGGTCAGCTCTAAAAACTTGTTTTTACTTTTAGGGCTATATTTATGGGAACATATATTAGGCGGGAGCTTGAAGAATGAAAGCGCCAGTTTTAGTCAACGTGGCAAACTCCGGTTAAGGGGAATTGAATTCTGGTATGATATTTTTATCGTACATATCTGCTACCTTCTTAGACGGTTTTCCGTTTTCAACTCGTTTAACTCGTTAGTTTTGACTTTCGACTTTGTCGTTAAAAATCACAATCTGTCTATTTTTCCATAACATGTTCAATATTTTTTTGTCTAGGTTTAGAACTGGACCTGGCATCGTTCAAGGCTACGTTCCAACAGACGTAAAATACCTGATTTTAGTTCTAAACGGCCGAGATGATAAGAAAATTGCTTTCGCTAAGGCCTGGCTCGATTACGTGGATCAGCTGCCTCGGCTTAGACGCGCCGCTTTGGTTTTGCTAGGCGATGAAAAGTGCGACAACGATTGGCTTCTTCCCTACATGGCGTTTCGCGGAGGAAAGATTGAATTTGCATTTTTAACGTACGACAGCCCTTTAGTCGATAACGTCAACTTTTACCAGTGGCCGCTAGGCGTGGCTACGTGAGTACCAACTATTCAGCAGTTTCAAAATTTCTTGTTTGTACGAGTAAGTTTTGTGTACGCTTTTCTTAGATATCGCAAGTTTCCTAAATTCGAGGCGGGTGAAATCCGGGCCGATACTCCTCGTGCTCATCTTTGCAATTTTCTCGGAACGGTTTACCCCGGCTCGTCCAGACAAACTCTCGTTAAGTTTTTGTCCAGCAATACGTCGGTCAGTTGCTTCATTCGGTCTCGGCAAACGTAAGTATGTCCGAAAAATCCGCGAGGTCGTCATTGGAAAAATCAAATTCCCTCTAATATGATACGATTTTTATGAAGGTGGATGCCGAGTGAAACTAAGGACACTTTGACCACGTACGTGAACGTTTTAAAAGACAGTTTTTTCACTCTGTCCCCAATCGGCGTTAACTCGGAAGCGTACCGGATATACGAAGCCCTTTCGTGCGGCTCTATTCCAGTGGTGGAAAACGTCATGTCCGAGGGAAACTGCGGAGGCGGCCGAGAACGAACACCTTATCGATTACTGAAATCGTACCACGCGCCGTTAATGTACGTGACGAACTGGGAAGTTGATTTGCCGCCGCTGATTGCGAAACACAAAAGCTTGTCAGCTGAACAAAAACAGCATCTCAATCGGCAGATATTGGATTGGTATCGCAATTTTAAATTGGCGATGAAACGACACTTTTTAAACGTAGTTGAACTACGTTTTTTTAATATCACTGCGAAATGATTTGTTGATTGATGCCGATTGAAATGTTCATTTTTTACTTTTGAATAAATAGTTTGATAAATTTTATGCTGGATTTTTTCTTCCAGGTCGGGAGGTTTCCGTTAATCAGAAGGATCCCGGAAAAATGTCGTGGAAGACACTGTGAGTCACAAAAAAGCAGATCTCCGGTTTGTTTTACGCAAGCCCGGAGTCGAACGCGCCATTCTTCGATTGACGAATCGATTCTACGCCGGTCGAGTTCAAGTTTTCTTAATTCGTAGTTTCGAGTCTTCGAATTAATCTTAGATTTGTGAACTTTTGACCAAAAAACTTGTTGGGGACATGCGACAACCTCGGATATTTTCATTTATCGACGAGGCGGTGCTCGAGAAAAACAGTCGAACCGCCGCAACGGGAAACACCGCGGTTCATCGTACCCAACTGCTGACCACCGAACGGTCCGGACTCGTATTCGGTGGACTACAAAATTTGGGGAGTTCTCCGGGAAGAGGTTTACGAATCGAAGATTAATAACATCGAAGACTCGAAACTACGAATTAGGAAAACTCGGATTGGACTCGAGTGGCATATAACCGATTCAAGTTTTCTTAATTCGTAGTTTCGAGTCTTCGAATTAATCTTAGATTTGTGAACAAGGATGAACTTCTCACCAAAAAACTTGTTGGGGACATGCGACAATCTCGGCTTTGTTCATTTATCGACGAGGCTGTGCTCGAGAAGTGGACGAACCGCCGCAACGGGAAATGCTACGGTTCATCGTTCCCAACCGCTGGCCACCGAACAGTCCGGACTCGAACCGGTGGACAATTTGGGGAGTTCTCCGGGAAAAGGTTTACAAATCGAAGATTAATAACATCGAGGACTCGAAACTACGAATTAGGAAAACTCGGATCGGACTCGAGTGGCGTATAACGGATTCGTCGATCGAAGAACGGAGCGTCTGACTCCGGGCTTGCGTAAAGCAAACCGGAGAACATTTTCACCACATTTTATAACCAATTTTTGTTCCTACACTAGTGTTCTCTGTAAGTCACAAGTCCTTTTTGCACCGAGTTGTGATTTTTTTTTATTGGGTTCTACTTTTTTATGACTCACAGTGTAGGAAGGGTCTTTGTTTGCTTTCTGGACGCCCTATTTTTTTAAAAAAATGAAGGACGTCTATGAGGGGGAGGTGGAGGGTGTCCGGTCCAAAATGGACACTTGTGGGGGCTGTCAATTTTTAACGACCTCCTTTTTGAATGACCCCTATAGATGAAGCGCCGTTACCGATGAGGGTCTTTCAGGGTCTCCGTAATCCGTAATTGAGACTGCTTTGGAAATGGTCCTGTTGCTTTTGAAGTGGTTCGTATTTGTGCTTTTTATTTCTAGTAATAACGATTTTATGTCGTTTTCTGGGTTTTTATTGTTTGAGCTCGATGCAGCTCGTCATTTTGAATGTTTTTGGTCCGATGTCACGTCGAAAATAACACGCTCAGGTTAGGTTTTAGCAGACGGTTGACTCTGTCAATTTCTATGAAAATGCGCAATTTCTCTGAAAATCCGCAATTATTTCAAGTTATAAACTAACTTCAATTAATAACGGTCCCGTTATGTTTTCTAGTTAATTTCAAAACGGTGTCATTTAGTCTTGATATGCTTTCAAACTGGGACTTGAAATCCTGAAATATCACTATACAGGGTGTCTCGAAAATCTATTTCGTTGTTTTATATAACTACAAATGCCTCAGTTTATTTAAAAAACTGAAAAAAACAATATTCAAACTCCTTCCCGTGTTTATAAAATTTTAAAATACGCGTATCCCAGTTTGGTTTTCATTCTTTAAGCCGGTCTGTTTGTTTTTTTGACATCGGACGTATTATCATCTTTGTCTCCTTTACAGAAATTATCACTCAAAAAGGTTAAATGGCCGAGGATCTCGGAGGTGACGACGGCGTGCGAGCGACCAACGACGACGCGGTGTCGGGCAAACGTTGCGCCGTTCAGCTCGGCTACTGGCGCGACCCGTACCTTCAGTTTTTCTGCCGCCACGCCGAAAGGAAAGCTCCGGAAATGAACCGCGGTTACTACACGCGGACGCAAGCCATCAAAACGCTCATCGGTAAAGTCGTTAAGGTAACTGTGGCCGGTCTCGGTGTGTGCGGACATGCTTCGTACGGTATTTCGGACTAAACGAGAGTGTGTTTTTCATCTCGCATCGACTCTAGATGACGAACCACGCTTGTCAGATCGTTAATCTGGGCGCCGGTTTCGATACGCTGTATTGGAGGCTTCGGGACGAAGGTTTAAAAGTGGCCAACTTCGCGGAGGTTGACTTTCCGGTCGTCACCGCCAACAAGTGCTACTTAATCAAAAGAGCGAAAACCCTTTTGCAGTCGTTGGCTAACGGAGGCGAGTGCCCGATTCCCCTTTTTGGGAGAAGTTTCCCCGTCTTCGCAACTTGAATTTGCGCTTTATCGAAATTTTCAGATGGAGACATTCGGATGAGCAGCTCGGAGTTGCACGCCTCGAATTACCACCTGGTCGGAGCCGACCTCAGGAACCTCAAAGATTTGTCGGAAAAGCTGAAGGAATCCGAAATCGACACCAACGTACCCACGATTTTCCTGGCCGAGTGCGTCCTGGTCTACATCGACGTGAGCCACTCGCAGGCTTTGCTGAAGTGGATCGCGGACAGCTTTCCGGCGGCGATTTTCATAAACTACGAACAGGTACGCAGCAGTTTCATTTAGGGCACGGATAGAGACCATCGCCGACTAAACCGAAATCCGTCTCCTAGGTCAACATGGTCGATCGGTTTAGCAACGTGATGATAGAAAACCTCAAAGCGCGAGGCTGTAATCTGGCAGGAGTCGCGGCTTGCGTCGATCTGCAAACCCAAGAAAGCAGGTGACTTGATTTTCAGTCCTCCGGATCTTAAATCGAACTTGAGTTACGTCTTCGCATATTTGCGTCTTAGGTTCCTGAACACGGGCTGGACAACTGCCAAAGCCCTTGACATGTTGCAGGTCTATCGTACTTTGCCCGCCGAAGATTTACGAAGGTTCGTTTAGCAGTTTTCTACGCCTTCCGTCGAATGTCCTCTTCTCTAATTAGTCCCCAATTTTTAGGATTGAGAAGTTGGAATTTCTGGACGAACGGGAACTGATGGAGCAGCTGTTCTCTCACTACTGCATCTGCGTGGCGAGCAAAGATCTCCAAAATGTCGGCCTAGACCAAGTGGATTTTTGAACGCTGAAATCTGCAATTCTCGTGTCATTTTTGTCAGATCCCGCTTTTGTTTCTTGTAAGTAAACTATATTTTGTACATAGCGTAAAGGCTGGTTTTTTCCGTCTTTCTTTTAGGCAACAGACTTTACGAGCGACTCGTTACCTGCAATGCCAAAGTTCTCGCTAAACTATCGTTGAGCAAAATGTTCGAATTTTGTTTCGAGTTTAGTCGGACATTTGGCGTAAACATCATCAAAGTACGCGAGACAAAACTTTCTATTAAAAAAGTGAAGTTCATTTTATTGTACTTAACGAGAGACACAACCACGTCGAGCCATCGCTCTACAAATTCAGCAGGCTACGAACCGAAGATGGATTAAGCGAGGTTTTTTTGGATTTTTGGTCAATTCGATACGCCGTCCGGTCGGCAAATCGTCGTTGGGCGCTTACAAAATAAATCATAGATCAAGTTTCGCGAAACAACAACAGAGTCTCTTAAGATCCCGCAACTTCCGAGGAACTGTCGAAGTCCTCCAACTTAACGTCAGCGAGGGTTTCAACGTCCACGTCAGTTTCGGGCGCGTTTAACATGTTTAAGGTGACATCTGCCAAAAATCAAGGAAAACTATTAGACGAGAGGGACGCCGAACGACTGAAAATGTCGGTTCAGCGTGCAAACACACCGGACGCTTTCGAAACCTGCGTAATGACGTTTGTGGGCATCGTGTGCGTGTCGTGGGAGACGGACTTGATGGCCGAACGTTTAACGGGCAAGCCGGCATCTTCGAACGCTTTCCTCTTCAAGGTGGTTTTGATCTGGGAGCTGCAATCAAGGAGGAGAGAAGAAAAAAACGTTGTTTTTAAACCGCGTGGCATCCGTTCACCAAAGTCTCTCGTGCCCCCGCGGAGAAACACGTCGCTGGCGAGTGCCGGCGTCGGCGATCTGCTTTTTTTTATCTCGATATCGAAGACTTACATGGTGCGGTTTTTAATGTGGTCGCTAATTTTGTTCATATCGTCTCCGAAACGTTTGACGGAAGATTTCATCATGTCGATCTCGTCTTCGGTCCATTTACCGCTTTATTTACGGATAGAATTAAACAAAAAAGAAAAACATCCAACAAAGTAAATTAAAAACAAAGTAAAACAACGACAGGAGAAGATGCCGTAACGCAAACTGCCCATCTTTCGAATCGGGCAAATACGGGATGTACGTTAATTGAAATTCGTTGCCGCATCGCATAATGTACGTTCGTTAAAATATTAAATTTCAATTTCAGAGATGTGGAGAAAATCCTTCGCAAAGTGAATAATACCTAGAAGGAGACGGTTCGGTGACCGGATGAAGCTGCATCGTTAATTCGCCCAACTTTGAAAAAGCTGCTCCGGCAGCTGTGAAGATTTCTCCCACCTGCAAGATACAGAATAATTATAAAACTTCATCGTCTAGGTTTTGATGGTGAAGTAAACCTTTTAATTTATCGACAGGACTAAGATTTTTAAGGAAAACCTCGAGGTGAATTCAAGCTTCTTGCCATTATTACAAATGATTTTGACATTTTTTTGTTGACAACAAATTATAAGCAGTACCAACAGCAATTTAAGTACAGAATTGATGGTTTTGCTTTTCCTAAGCTATTTGAATAATCTTAAAAAGTTTTTGATTAGTTTTTTTTAAAGATTATCTACCATTTGAAGGAGGGTCAAAACATTTGGTACAGTACAAGAATGAGGTCCTGTCGGTGTTAGTACGAAGCTGAAATCTGCGAAAATATACTTGCCTTGCTGGCTGAATTCATCGTGAAACAGTGTGGAAACGAAACGAATCAACGCCACATTGAAAACAGCAGCAAAACTAGTTTTAAATACAATTTACAAAACCGCGAATTTGACAAAGATCATCCGAAGGCGTTGAATAACCGTTGTTGCTAAACTAAGGTGCAATTCAAATAATGCGGTTCACATGTCATCACAAGCAACGCCGCCAGCCGATTGCGAAGAAGCCGTTATTATTGAAAAGCTAGCCTATAAAACCAAGACGCTGACGGCTCGTGTCATGTCAGATTTCGGCTTACTACGTGAGTTATATTACTGCTAAGGTGCAAAGCGAAATGATTGACGTCACGTCAGGCGCGACGCCATCATAACGAAGAAGGGAAGCCGCGTCCAATGCAAATCAAGGAGGAGCATCCGGCTTGCGTCGTGTCGGCTTACTCGCGCGTGACGTCATTCCAAAATTCCACCTTGTCAGCTATCGGCTTACTACTTGACCCATTTTTCCTCACAGGTGCAAAGCGAAATGAATGACGTCACGTAAGGCGCGACGCCGTCATAGCGAAGAAGGGAAGCCGCGTCCAATGGAAATCAATGGCTAATATTCGGCTAGTGTCGTGTCGGCTTACATGCGCGTGACGTCAATCTTACGTACCACCGTGTCGGCTTTCGGCTTACTACGGGATATACGTGACCCATTTTACCGCTCAGGTGCAAAGCGAAATGTTGACGTCACGTAAGGCTCGACGCCGTCATAGCGAAGAAGAGAAGCCGCGTCCAATGGAAATCAATGGCGAATGAGCGGCTCGTGTCGTGTCGGCTTACATCCGCGTGACGTCATTCCCACGTTCCACCTTGTCAGCTATCGGCTTACTACTTGACCCATTTTACCGCTCAGGTGCAAAGCGAAATGGTGACGTCACGTAAGGCTCGACGCCGTCATAGCGAAGAAGAGAAGCCGCGTCCAATGGAAATCAATGGCGAACATCCGGCTAGTGTCGTGTCGGCTTACACGCGCGTGACGTCATTCCAACGTTCCACCTTGTCGGCTATCGGCTTACTACTTGACCCATTTTTCCGCCCAGGTGCAAAGCGAAATGATTGACGTCACGTAAGGCGCGACGCCGTCATAGCGAAGAAGAGAAGCCGCGTCCAACGGAAAGCAAGGGCGAATATTCGGCTAGTGTCGTGTCGGCTTACACGCCCGTGACGTCATTCCAACGTTCCACCTTGTCAGCTATCGGCTTACTACTTTGACCCATTTTACCGCTCAGGTGCAAAGCGAAATGTATGACGTCACGTCAGGCCCGACGCCGTCATAGCGAAGAAGAGAAGCCGCGTCCAATGGAAATCAATGGCTAATATTCGGCTAGTGTCGTGTCGGCTTACACGCGCGTGACGTCATTCCCGCGTTCCATCAGCTGTTCGCAAGGCACAGTCGTCGAGGGAGAAGAAGGGAGAAGGAGCGACAGGGCGGCTGCTGCTGACTTTTGTATTCTCGGCGGTTGTAAAACGAGCGAGGCGTCCTGGCTGGCATTTCTCCTTCGTTGTGTGGCGATTGTCGTGGGCTCAACGCGCGGAAGGAAGCAGCGAAGAAGCGGCTGGAGGAAAAGAGCGTGGCGTCCGTGTGTTTGGGGTTCTCTCTGTATTCGAAATCAAAGATGGCGGCTGGTTGTTGTGGTGCAAAGAAGCAGAAGTTGAATAATTCTGTGGCTGCCTCTTTGTGCTGCAATGGTGCTACAGTCCATCCAAACGGACAGTACAGAAATCACGCCGGAATGGTGGTCTGTGTAGAAATGTGCTTCTTTTGTTTCGATGTACTGTATTGCCATTTGAACAGCTTCGAAACCCCAAAGGCACCCAACTTTCCCAACGAACCGTAGTAAGTACAAAAAACGGCAAATTACCACTGCTGGGAGACATTTTTAATCGCTGCACACCTTTGCTTTTTGGGGCTCTCGTCTTTCTAGGGCATGCAGTTTACGATAATCGATATCCCACCCATCGTTCAACGCGATGTGTGTTTTGGCCCCATTTTCAACGAAGGGGTATAAAAATGGGAAATGTAGGTCACAGGAGGTGAAATTCGCCACAAATTGTGGGGTTGGAGATCGCGTATTTGCAATTTCGATGATGAGGGATGTTAATTTTGCCTTTGTTTCGAGACCTTGCCACATGGCCTTGCGTGGGAAATTTGGGAGAAAAGTCCTTGGCCAAACCCGTGACAAACTCTTTGGCAATGGAGAGTTTTGCCTTTTTTAAATTTTGGCTTCGGAGGTCGATGGGAGGAATGCATAAAAAAAAACTGGGGTTCGAGAGGATGAGTTTTAGCTTACGTGCAGCTTTCCACTTTTTTTTTTGTACACGTGGGGTTATATGTGTAGCCCTTACAATAACTCCCCTTATCCACGTGAAGAAATTGTCATCTCCTGGGGATATTTTTGGGCAATCGATCAAGCTCGAGGTGTTTTTTAACAAAGGAATAGATGAGGAACTTGCTTTTATTAAGTCTTCCCGTATGACATGTCCCTTTGGTCCCTTCAGCAGTCTTAACTTTGGTCCCTTCAGCATAGTCTTAACTTTGGTCCCTTCAGCAGATTCGTAACTTTGGTCCCCTCAGCAGAGTCGTAACTAGTCCCTTCAGCAGAGTCATAACTTTGGTCCCTTCAGCATAGTCTTAACTTTGGTCCCTTTGGCAGAGTCGTAACTTTGGTCCCTTCAGCAGAGTCTTAACTTTAGTCCCTTCAGCAGAGTCTTAACCTTGGTCTCTACGCCAGTCTTAACTTTTGTCCCTTCGGCAGAGTCTTAACTTTGGTCCCATCAGCAGAGTCTTAACTTTGGTCCCCTCAGCAGAGTCGTAACTTTGGTCCCTTCATCAGAGTCTTAACTTTTGTCCCTTCAGCAGAGTCGTAACTTTGGTCCCATCATCAGAGTCCTAACTTTGGTCCCTTCAGCATAGTCTTAACTTTGGTCCTTTCAGCAGAGTCTTAACTTTGGTCCCATCATCAGAGTCTTACCTTTGGTCCCTCGGCAGAGTCGTAACTTTGGTCCCCTCAGCCGAGTCTTAACTTTGGTCCATTCAGCATAGTCTTAACTTTGGTCCCTTCAGCAGAGTCTTAATTTTGGTCCCTTCAGCAGAGTCTTAACATTGGTCCCTTCGGCAGAGTCTTAGCTTTGGCCCCTTCGGCAGAGTCGTAACTTTGGTCTCTTTGGTCTTAACAGAGTTCAATTGTAGTATTTATCACTTTTAAGTTCAGTAATGATTGTAGCGAAACTAT
This sequence comes from Ophyiulus pilosus, assembly GCA_033995625.1. NCBI lineage: Eukaryota > Metazoa > Arthropoda > Diplopoda > Julida > Julidae > Ophyiulus > Ophyiulus pilosus. The sequence goes on from JAUJYV010001080.1 coordinate 20,315, forward strand.
AAAATTGCCTAAGTTGGGCCGGTGTTTGGGTTGATTTTTGTAGAAATTAGCCGTACAAAGTTTGATCGTTTATTTGCGCTTTTTTGTCTTTTGCAGCCCTTTATTTGTAACTTGGAAGATAGGCAAGGACAAACGTTTACGGGGTTGTATAGGCACCTTTAATGCTATGAACCTCCACCACGGGCTCAGGGAATATGCCGTGACTAGGTAAGGGGTCGTCTCGAGGCGAATAGAAAATCGTTTTAAGGTTCGTCTCCCCCGTGCGGGAGCGAGGAAAGTGTGCGCGGAAGAGGCACTTAGCTCGAAACGCTCGGGAAGGTGCGTGACACGGTGACACGTGTTTCTCTCGCGCTTCGGAGGATTAACGTATTAGCATTCCCGTATTTAGTTATCTGATAACTCGCCGTGTCGAAATAAGCTTGGTTCGTCGACCCTGTCGCACCTGTCAGAATAAGTTTCATTTATCATCGTGATTCATGTTTTGTTTATTTATTATCCTGCCAGTAATCGGGTGTTACGAAAACCGAGGTTTCGCAAGAGTTCTTTGAGGATTTTGTTTTAAGCCGTTAGCCTGTCGACAAAATTTAATTACCTTCATATATTTAGTAAAAAATAATTAATAGCGCTGAAGAAATGTCAGTTTTGTAGATGCATTTTTGATTTTAGCGGTTGAGAGGCGTCAAGTTTTAGATAAGTTTAGCGCACGTTTTCAAAATTTTCAACAATCCCCGTGTTTTAATTATAATTATTGTCCCGATCAACCGGAATCCGTTGAACGTCACGCGAAAACCCGGGAAGTACGCGTAAAAAGGTTGTCCAAAGTAGTCTTCGGAACGAGGCGAGGCCATCCCTTTTGGAGGCTGCCCTAAGCCTCCTCGTCATCAATTAGGTGAGTGTGGGGCAAATTGTGTCAAAGGTGCTCATACAGCCTCTTGAAGGTTGGTCCCGGCCCATAATAGAAGTAGCCGCCAACCGTCGACTGTCACTGGAGCCACCGGCACGACCACATGTGGTAAACCACCGAGGGAAGTAACGTCTCTTCTCGTAATTACCACGATCGTTTTACGACTGCATGCGACCACCAAGTTGGTTTCAAAAGTGTTGGACGTTGACCGTAGCGATCCAACATTTTTCCGGCAATTGTTCTGTATTTTTTATTTTTTTTGGTCCCCCGTGCTCAAATTTAAAACTGGGAAGACGAAAATGTAGCCATCAAAAATGATTTTTAATCCCAGTCCACGCTCGGGGGGAAAAACTGGTTTGCCAGAGTTGTGTCCACAAACCCACGTGTCCACGTTTGACCGCTTCACGAGCCAAGACTCGGACAAACTCGTTGCAGCTGTCTAAATGTGGACGTCTAAGTTTGCGATCCGTTCGAAGCTCGGAAAAAAAAGGGATATTTCGTGAAATCCATTCGACAACCCTCCGTTATTTATCCTTTTGTTTGCAAGATGTAAAGTTCAGCTGAAACGCGACGCACTAATCGCCGTGTCCGATAGATTTCGTAACTGCAATTAGTGCGTTGCGGCAGTTATCAAAATGAGTGAAAAGCGTTCGATGGCGTGTGTACGTGTGCCTCGTAGTTGTATTTCGTTCAGTTTTAATGACACCGACTGTTTATTGCAGCGCATTTAAGGATAGCCGCTTCAGTCCAGTTGCTAGGGAAGAATTCTCTAAGCTCCACGTTTCCGTTTCGATCCTACGCCATTTTGAAGATGGGAACGATTACCTGGATTGGGAGGTAACTGCGGTTTCACCAACCCGTTTTTTTTTTTCTGTAAAGCTGCCGAGACCGTCTAAAGCCGTATGCCCGCAACTTTAAAACTGCCGGCTCGTCGAAACGTTTTAACGTTGCGGATATACAGTGGAACCTCGCATAACGAGCATAATTGGTTCCGGAGTCTCGCTCGTAACGCGAAACACTCGTTAAGCGAAACAATTTTTACCGTAGAAATTGATGTAAAATACGATAATGCGTTCCATGCCGAAAA
>JAUJYV010001081.1:0-22300 GCA_033995625.1 Ophyiulus pilosus
GAAGGGTTCGGTGAAGGGCATATGAAACTGGTGGGGGGTCAGTACCTCCAAAAAGGTTAAGAACCACTGGTCTAGACCCTCTATGACCTTAGTTGTCTTTGAGCCTCTAAACCTCAACCAACCAATCGAGACGCATAAGACTCTAAAATCCATAAAAAATATTTACCGGTGTTATTTTAAGTAGCTTTTCTTAAACTACTAACTTGCAAGCTAATAGTTTCCAATTAGAAAGCATTTTTCAACACTATTAACAAGTTCCAAAATGCCCCCATGTAATCAAAATTGATTGCAATTTGGTTGTAGAAATGATTGTAATTCTTTAGCTAATAAAATAATACTGAAGATATCATAAGGGATGTTTAAACAAGTCCAGCTAAAAATTGAAAAATGAGCATTTGGATCAAGTGTGCTACCCAGATAACTCACGCTCTGCAATACGGGCGATCGATGTTCAAAGATCCAGCATTTAAATCTTTCTGGCAGGTGGCACATCGAGCTCATCCAGCTGTGGAAATATGAAAATTTAGAAGTAAAAAAAGCAATTACAACAAAACTCACGCAGAAAAAATGCCCAATGTGACTGTATTTTATCCAACTTAATCGTGTAACAAAATGACGCTACAGTTGTACTTCGGCTTGCAGGGCGGCTTTCGCGCTGAAATGTCCGAACGACGCCCGTTTCCAACCGGTCGGGTCCGCTCTCTAGTCTCTCCGCAGTCAGCTCTTCTGCTGCGAAGTTCAAAATGTGCACGAGGCACCGCCGCCTCGGCAGCCGGAGCGTCGCCTTGTAGCGCTTGTGTTATTTGTTGTCGCACCGTCGCACACTGAGCACAGAATTGGCCCTCGGTCGGCAAAAGACCCACTTTCGCCAAACGATACAAAAAGTGTAGTTACGCCAGATGAAGTTTCGCTCGATACAAACATGTGAAGAATGAGGGGGTGGGAGCATGAGGGGGCAGATGGTGCTTTGATACAAAGAAATCCAGGATGCCAAGAGAACGAATCATGAACGAAACGACCGCTGCTGCGAGGGAATACTAATGTTAGTAGAAAATATCTGGAATTCGTCGGTAAAATTTGGGGTCACGTAAACGGAACCGAGCACGAGCTCGGACTTGCACATCTGATGCGAAAGCCCCGTAACTTTTAAATCGGATGTAAGATAAAGCCAGCAACGCTGGAAGCCATTTGCCCGAGAAACAATTTTTGCTTCAATTTGAAGCAAACTCTAAAAATTCAAGCGACATGTTTGTTGCAGAGAAAACAAAAATTCGATATTCTGATTTATCCGTCAAGATCATGACAAAGATAGGCAAGAAGTCGAACAGCTGCTTTTACATTCCAACGGTTCAGTTCACGTGACGAGATGATGGGGAATGGGCGAAAAACTTTTGGGAAAATTCCTAATAATTCGTCATTTCATTTTTATGATACTAACTTAACTAGCCGATGTCAGAGTATTAAATTTCATTATAATCTTGATAATTAATAGAAACCTGACCAAGGCATATTCGTGCAACTGCTTTGGGATTCGGTAAAAAACAAACCAGCACGATTCGATACCCGCACGCTCTGTTTCTTTTCGTGTTCAACGTATCTTAGAGCAAACACACCAACATGGAATTCTGCTCCGCAACAGCCTGGACGCGAACCTATCACGTGTCGCTAAGATGGGAAAGTTTGGGCTCATCTTGGAAACACATAATCGAAGTTCGCAATCTGCTCGACCATTATGTGGAAATGGGCGAGAATGCAAAAAAGGCAGCGAACAAGTACAGAAAGTAAAGTGTGGTGTGGTGTGTCGCACGAAGGACCGGTAAAATCGACGTTCCCTGCAACTGCACTCGATATCACGAGTTCTCTTAATTTGGTCTGTCAACAGCGCGGTTCCTGTTACACCCTGGTATGCACCTCCGTCAGCCATGTTAGCTTAGTTTTGCTGTCTTGCAAATTACTGATAATTCAGAAAATTTGGCAAACCCAACAAAGCTAGTACTCTGGAGAACAGCGCCACCAGGTGTTAAAAGCACGCAAAAGCGAGCATCTTTGGAAGTGAGATCATGGTGGAACACCTGTTCACTGATTGCAGCATTCGTTACAGTTTTTAAAACTTTTTATGATCAAAGAACAGCCTGGCAGAAATGCATGCCAGGTTGCTTTTAGAGGCAAACGATAAGTCGAAAGAAGTTGCCAAGGTCTCGAGTTTTGCCATCCTTCGCGAGTCCCACCACCAGTCGGACCAAGTGGCTTCAGCGGGCGAATGCATAAATACAGTGGGCATGACAGTCGCGAGAGACGTGGGAAAAATAATTACGATACAAAAAAAAACAAAAAACGAACGACACGATGGCTGGCGATATAAAAAGTCGCTAGGGCGCATCGGGGAAAAAATTATCTACATGCATGGAGGCTGAGAAAGGCGCGGCGCTCCCCCTGGTGGCCCGTCTCGTGCAAAAAGGACAGCCCTTCTCTCCCGTCTGCAGCTATGTACAAAATTACAGTGATGCTGCGCGTGAGTCAGGTTCGCGGACCATTGTTAGTGGGCTACGGCGGCACCTTAACATGTTACAAATGAGAAGTTGTGAGTGGGAGGATGAAAGATGAGAGGAGGGGAGCGACGGAATTAAATAGCAGGAGGATGAAATTCTCACGATACACCTAGTGCACGTGCGCGTGTGCTTCCTTCCCGGAAAGAGGGTTTGTACTATGGTGGCTCCACTCGCCGAGTGGCGGATCTTCCACTTTGCAGCACCGAAAAGGGGCGGCCAGTATCCATTCGCCACCTCGTCAGCCCGACGACGAGCAGGCTGAGGCTAGGCGGCCTGAGTGGCGGCGGCAGAAGGGGTCCAGGCGCATCAAGTCAGCTTCTCGCGGAATGCTTTGATTTTCTGCACGAAAAACGCCTCGAGGGATTCGGCGCAGCGGTAGAACGGAGAGTCCCTCGGGTTGTAATAACGGCAGTTGTCGAACACCTTGGTCATGTCGCCGATGAAGTCGCTGAGCTTCTCGTACTGCCTGCTGTTCAGCTTCTCTTCCATCGTGTGGAGATCTGAAAGCGAAAATCAGATTAGTGAGCAGACTGCAATGGATGGAACAAAAGTCCTCGGTGTAAGGGAATGTCCCAAATTGTCTTAGCTTTGCTGGAATTCAAGTTAAAGTAAGGCAACATCCAAAAAACTGACAGCATTCTTTGGTATTCCAACAATGGCTTAGCAGGGTGTTCAGTAACTTTGTTGGTAAAAAATTCAAGCATATTTCAAGGATTCAAAGGCTCATTCCTTACACTTTCAAGGGCCCCTTGTTTGTCAAAGAGTCAAACAAGGGGCTTTAGAGAATTTAAAAAAATAGGTTTTTCTATATAGAATTTTTCCGAATTACAGATTTCCCGACGCAGACAGGAAATTCCAGCATAAACTTCAGTTTAATACGAATTCCAAGAATCCTTTCTCGACTTTTTAAAGTTTTCAAGCACAATTCAAGCACATTTCCAAGGCTGCTGACTGAGTTTTGTTTAGTAAACTTAACCTAATAAATTCTACAAATCCCACCAAAAAACAAACAAACCATCGGAAAGTTAAGTGGTTATGATCTGAAAGCCGATATAACTTACCCATGGGTTCCTTGATGACATGATAGTAGTCTGGTACCTCGGCCGGATCTACGGCTTCCAAAAACGGCCAGGACTGTTTATGGGTCTGTGGGTAGAAAGAAGATTTAAAAACCCGATTACTTAGACACTTGTAGGGAAAACCCGAACCAGAGATGAGACTGGCATTAGTTATTTTACCTGCAAGCTCTTCAACAGCCTCCTCAGGTTCTCCAAGTCTTTGGGAGCCAAGGAGCGCAAGTTGGCATTGTTGATTCTGGAATTTCCTTGGCAGTTGGGGCAGATATACTCTTCGATGGAATCCGCCTCCGACTGAAGGATACCCACGCAGCGACCATGGAACCAGTCTTGACAGCGGTCGCAGCAAATGTAAAATCTGCAACGAGAAAAGAAATGGAAGGGTCACAGATGCGCTCCAGGGTGATTCCCCTCTCTCGGCCTGGCAACGGTACGTACTGAGATTCGTCATATGGCTGCCTGCACAAGCAGTACAGCTCTTGCGAGCTGTTATCCTTGACTTTGCTGCACTCTTCGCACACGTACTCGTTGAGGTGCTTGGCCTGCTCCTCGGAGATGTTAACACATTCCCCATGGAACCAGTTCGAGCACAGATCACAACCAATGTAGAACCTGGGAAAAGACCAGCCTTAGGGTTGGACGACTAGGGCGGTGCAGCATGCACGAGTATAAAATTTATCTCAAAACAAATGCCCCTCGAATGACACTTATACCCAATACTCGAATATCGATTAAATGCTAGATTGACAGCGAGCCTTTCAGCTGCCTACGCATGAATCAATACCCCCGCATGCGCATGTTTTCTACAACTACTGACTTTCCAACACTTTATTTAACGAAGAAAAGTTAAAAACAAATAATGGTCCTAAGAACAACACCCACACGTGTGCTCATTTTCTCTTAGAAGTAGTAATAAAAAAAAGGAAACTAATGCCCCAGGAAGGAAGAAATGAAGAGACACTTACCGCCTTTGGTCATATGGCGTTTTGCAAATGCAGTACAGCTTCTTTTCCTTTTGGGCCATCATTTGCGAAGCTGTAGACACTGGCATGCTCAAAGAGTGCGGGGCTGAAGTCATTACTGCATCCATCGATTTTGCTGTCGTAGGCATCGCATTGGGGGCGCTGGGCGGAGCGAATGTGGGCCGAGACACCAAGTTGGTGTTAGCTTTTGTTCTTCCCAAGTTGTTTACTCTGCCGCCGGTGGAGATCAGCTTCTGTTTCTTGGGCTTGGGGGGCGAAACGAGCGGTTGATGGTGACCCTCGGCGGTTGGCGTCAGCTTGCGTTTCTTGGGAGGTTTAACTATCTTGTCGACGATGGTGGCGACCACTGGTGCGCCTTTCGGGGATTTTGGCAACTCTTTACGAATCTCCTCCTGCAGTAACAAATTTAAGGATGAGAAACCTGCTTAGCTCCATTCATCAAAGCATGCCGGATAGTTTAAGAAAATACTTTAAGTACCTGAATTTGATGCTGCAAATCCTTCTCCAGCGAGGCACGTTTCTTAAGAATGTCCTTCTTCAAACTTTCCTTGTGCTTGAAGAGAATGGTGTGCAGCTTGTTGGAAGCTGCTTTGAGCTTTCGCTCCTCGGCATCCTCTTTCTGCTTCTGCTTGCGCTGGTTGGCCCTTTCCTCCTTCTCGATTTTGTCCATGATGGCTTTAAGCGCTTGCTGGCAAGCCGCCATTCTGAAAAAAAAATGAACTTTATTAAGGAAGGGCGCAACGAGGACTCAATTTTTAGAGTTTGCAGTAAGACAGAATTTGTCATACCGTTGGTTATCCTCTTTCTGTTCTGGAGTGAGGGGTTTGATCCGGTTGCGCATTCCGTCAGACGTCGGGCTGTGCACCGGCGAAGACAATGGGTCGCTGGTGGTGCTGCCAGTTGCAACACTGCTCTTCACGAATTTGGTGGGGCTGGCGATGACAGACAAGGGCGTTGTCTCCTTTATCTTTTGTTGCTGAATCTGCTGCTGCTGATGCCTTTGTAGAGCAAGCAGCTTGGCTTGGATCTCTGGTGTCGTGTTGGGATTCACGAGAGCTTGTCGAATGACTGGAAAAAACAAAGGTTACGGTTATCATTCCCAATGTATTGAGCGATGAATTCTAGGTCTCTCGTTTTCCATCTGACACTTACTTTGCTGAGTAATTTGCGGTGTAAGAACAAACTTCTGGGGCGAAGTTGTCGGTGGCGATGTGACGGCCGATGCAGGAGCGGGTTGGATTGCAGCAGGGGTTGCAGCTTGAGGCGCGACAGGCTTAACAGCAATAGTTGCCGTGGATGCAACTGGCGCGGAAATGACAACAGGGGTTCGCATCACAGAGGTGGCCACTGCCGCCACGCCTGGTTGCGATGCGATGGTCTGTGTGGCGGTTGGCGCCACGACTGCCACTGACGAGGTGACCTTAGGCGCCACGACCGCCACTGGAGACGAGATCTTTGGAACCACAATAGGCATCGATACGGGAGCCTGCGGCGTCACTGAAGCTGCTGGAGCAAGTGCCACCAGGGTGGGGGTCGATGAGGCGGCTTGATGGATGGCTTGAGACACGGCAGTTGTGGCCACAGTGGGTGCCACGGACGCCTGCATAACAATGGTGGGGCTGGCCTGAGCCGTAGAAGCATGTACGGCTGCTAGCATCTTCTGTTGGATCTGTGCCGAGTGCAAGGTGGCCTGGATGACCGGCTGATTGGCTGCTGTAAGAATGTAAGTTGAGATACCATTAGAATCTGTGCAAAATAAGAGGCAGAAACAGGTGGTAGAACGCGCAAACTATCTTACCACGGACTTGAGCCTGGATAAGCTGAGGCTGCAGCTGGACAGTCGTCTGGTGCTGGCCTCCGGCGATCTGTGGCCTGATCATCTGGAGGATTCTGGGGCCCTGCGGCGTTGAGATAGCGGCCACAGTGGCCGTTCCGAGCGTAGTTGGTGTCGAAGATACCTAAAATTATGCAAAACGATCTTAATGGTGGCACAGACATTGCAGTGATGTCCTGACTAATAGTTATACCAAAAGCATGGTAAGAAATTTGCATAAACAGCCATCGCTATTTGTTCTGTTGGGCTTTAAAAATATTTCAGGTCAACTCTTATAATACCTAATCTGATAATTTTTGGGACATTACGTTAACCACAACGGTCCACAAAGTGGCATGAATATAAAAGCATAGCATACTTGAATCTGTGCAGTCTGCTGAACAGTCGCTGTCTGCTGTCCCTGGGGTGCGATGAGCTGCAGCGTGGGAACTCCGGCAGCATTTGGCTGCCGGACTGCCGCAAGCTGAATGGTTTGCTGCGTTGTAACTGTAGGCGCAGCCACGGCAGTTGGGGTTCCTTGCTGCACTGTAGCAGCCGCTTGGGCCTGTTGAACCTGCGGCAGGGTGATGAGCTGCAGCCTGCCATCCGAAAGGCGAATGAGCTGTTGGCCTGCAAAAAAAAAACGTCGGAAAAAAAGGTTTATAGACAGTTACAACAATGTAGAAAGTAAAGGTTAGGAATCTATCTATATTTCTAACTTGGAGAAAAGTGAAATTTGTATCATATTTAAGTTAAGTGCGTACCTGGGAGGAGGCCCCGAACCTGCAACTGTCCAGTGGGGCTTTGAATGATTTGAATTTGAGCTCGAACTGGGGTCGTGGGCGTGGTTGCCGGCTGGATTCCAGGCCTCACAGCCTGTCCGGCTACCTGTGTCCGCACTGCAACAAGCGAGGGGGCACGTGGGCTTCCAACGGCCACGGTGGCACTTCGGGCAGTGAGCGCCCCCAGTGGTGTCACCTGATTTGACTTTGGTAGAATGGCTGCTGTGATGGGCAACCTGGTGGTTCCTACGGTGGACGTGGCGGTGGTCAGGCCTGCCTGAGCTGCCCCTACAATTGTAGATGTACCACCTGGGTTACAAATACATCAGTCAGCAATACATTCTTATTAAGATTAGTAACACCTTTGAACGATGAGACGGACCTGCAATTGGGGTTGCTGCCTTGAGTCCCTTGGTGGTGAATATCCGGCGAACGCCACAGTACGTTTTGGCCACTGGCGTGGAAAAAATATTGGAAACTCCGGCCTTGATGGAGGTGGCTATTGTGCCAGATGTAACAACGGTACCACCAGCGGGGGCAATTACCTGAAAGCAGATCCTATTTAATCCTGTTTTTCATCAACTGGGGTCTGCACCGTGGAATGTTAATGAACTTACCTTTGCCACTGCAGTGGATCCAGTGGTGGTGCCAGTGGTGGCCGAGGTCGTGGATTTGTTGTTCTGCAACTCGAGTATCCGCTTCTGCTGCATCGCCTGCCTCTGCAGCTTTAACTGGGCCTCCATCTGAGCCTTGATCTGCTGTGCACTCTGCTGAGCAGCCTGCTGGGCCACTTTCTCGCGCAGTACTTGCTGCTGCTTTTCCAGTCTGCAATAACAAATCAGTTTATTACTTTTGCTGGAAAAAAAGAGCATTTTTTGTCATGCTTCCGTAATAAAAGCGAAGACGCAGACACTTACTTGTCGCCGAAATATTTGATTTCCCACAGATCTAGCTCCTCCTCCGGTACCCACACCTCGTTCACTGAAGGTCCCTTGTTCTGGGGCGACTCTGGTCGTTTGCGTTCCCTAAGGCCACTTCTCTGGGGTGTCGTTTTCTCTGCAATTTTGGAAAGAACTAAGTTTGTGTTCGCAACCCAGGAGAGGGTTTTGGGCCGTCTAATACAATTTTATGATTGCAGTTCAACATCTGGGGTCAGCCTAAAATGACTGGACTTTTCAATACTGAACATTTCAACACATAGCAATTGTACGAAGACTCGTTTGTTGGGGCTAAAAAACAACGCCATGGGATGAGAATCTCTAAATGAGAATTTCTGTTTTCAAAGAAAACAGCAAGAAAATTCAGTGTTTACGGTATCGTGAGCTTTCACGAGGTTCCATCCAATTTCAAAGTGTTGAAAAGTCATAGAACCAAAAATGTTGCAAAACTGCAATAGTCCATGTGCAAGTTGACGAATAACTAACGTAAAAGTATTTCTCAAAAAATATATTCGCCCGATTCTTGCACTGCTGGAATGTATGGCTTCACTTTACGACAACATTTGAATTAAAATAATTGCATACAAACTTAACACCTTCAATTTAAAGAAATGTAAAAACTAAGTAAAAATTGTAAGCCTCGTGGTGTAATTTGTCAAAATGATAATCGGAATACATGCCCCAAATATTGCGTTATGTACTCACCCCTTGGTCTGCTTGGCAGGTCTATAGGAACGACTATCCTGCGCACGAGATACTCGGAGCGGAGGCCAAACTGGCCTATGTCCCTCCTCTTAAGCAGCTCGGTGGTGATTACCTCGCTCTCCGTGGTAAGGGTGCTGGTGCCGCCAGGGGGTGGCTTCATCTGCATGTCATCCCAGCGCAGGCATGCCCACAGGATGCGCAGCTGCAAGGCAGCCGCATGTATGCTGCGCAAAGTGCTGGTGCGATACCTCCAGCATGTCTTGAAGGCAGGCCTAGAACAGGGCAGAGGCCACGAGTGGGCATTGGGCTTGGCATTATTGTTGAAGCCGCTTACCTCGCGGTTGCCGCCCCTCCTGGCCAACCGACGCAGCTCATACTGAGGCAGCACCATAATGCTGGTCTTCTTGCTCTTGGTGGTGAAGGTGGAGCCGGTGGGCACAGTACCCTTGGTAGAGAGCTTCTTTTTGTTGGTCAAGACCTTGGTGATTTTAGCCAAGTAGACCTTGCCAGAGGTAGACTCCTCAGCAGTGAACTGTGCCACCTTGCCCTGCACAACAACAGAGGTGAGGGAACTTTCCTTTGTAGCACTGGCCTTAGCGGCCACTGTGGTTTGAGTGACTGTGTGGCCGGTGCTACCCAGCGTGGTGCACGTCACCACCTGGGACACCTCAGACGACACCTTGGTGGCGCTAGTGGTACAGGTGACAGTGTTTGACGACTGGGGCGTGAGGCCCGCAATGCTCATGGCAGCTTCTACCATAGTGGACGTGGCGCTTTGGGTGGTGACAGTAGTTACTGTGGTCACCTTCGTCGTGCTCTGGACAATGACGCTAGAATCCTGTTCAGAAACCGGGGCTACGGAATCCCCGTTAGGGACACTGGTGGTATTAACGGTGTCCGCCACTTCCTCCTTCGCCATGCTCTGACCTTCGAGAGTTGCGTCGCAGCCCTGAAGGTTGCTTAATGGACAAGTCAGAGATGAAGGCTGCGCTGGTGAGGACAGCGGCAGAGTTACCGAGGACGTGGGTGCAGCTTCTGTAGGTTGTTGCACCACGTCCGGTTGGGCAGAGGACGAGTTGGTTGAAGATGCCAAATCCGACGTCGAAGGCGGGATGCCAGATGTGGCAACATCGTTTGAACCGATGATATCATTATTAGAACGGGTGGATGCATTAGTTGAAGACGTGGGTTGGCCATCGTTTTTGGTTCCAGCTTCTGTCGTATCATTTTTAATGATGCTATCAAATGCATTGCACAGCACGCTTGCATTATTGGGCACGGACGAAGCACTTTCGGCAGCACGAGTGGAGGAAGGAGCAATATTTAGATGGGTTTGGGTGTCGGCAGATGCGACGTTTGTCCCCACATTATTTGCCACTTGATGGTTGGCTGGCTCAACGAGGGGATCCAGCGGTGGGATTTTAGGAGCCTGAACTTGTAGCTTCACAAAAGTCTTGGGAGTGTTGTTCAGCAGCGGCGTCCCGACAGAAGTTTTGTCATTCTCCTTGCGCAGTACTTGTGCACGGGCCTGCGCCGCCTTCAGTTTTTCGCAGAGGTTGAGTGCATAGCGGCATACTGACGAGTAGCACTTGCAGCCCGCCTCTCCAGCCTTAGTGCTACTGCGGCACAGCGGCGAGAAACACTGGTAGTTCTTATTGACATGCTGGATCTCGGCAACCAGCAACTTCAACTTGAAGCTGTTGTCGGCTGGCGAACTAAAAGTCACGTCGCCATTAGGCAGGGAGGGTTTATGAGGGCGCAGGATGGCTGGCTTGATGGTGACCGGGAGTGGCCGGGCGGGTTTCTTGTCTTCAAGTTTGAATTTCAGGAGGCTTGTTCCGGGCTTGTTGGTCGGTATCTCTGGTCTGGACTGGCTCATGAGGCCTCGCTTGATGGCAGCAAGGTTCTTGATGGAAGCCAAGTTAAACGGTGCCTTAGTTGAGGGCGTCTCCTCTGGCTTCTCGTCAGAATCGCCAACACCATTCGGCGTGGCGAGCTTGCCGTTGCGCATCTGCTCTTGGAACAGTTTCAGCTGCAGTCTTCTCTCGAGGAAGCTGTCGATCCTCATGGTTCGCGCAATCTTGCGATATACCAGACGCAGCGGTGCTGCAAGGCCATGGGACACGTTGACCAGCTCGTAGGTCTCCTGATCGCGCAGGGACAGGGTTTTCGACGTCGCTAAAGGAAAAAGATAGTGAATTGTGGTAACCAGATTTTGAGAAGGGCAAAACATTTGCAAAACTGTCATACCTGTCTTTTCGTTATCAACCTCCATCTTCTCATCCTTCTTTTCATCTGGTTCAACCTTCACTTCTGGCTTCTGTTCCTTTCCATCTTCTGTCTCGTTCTTCTCGACGTCGACATCCATCGGTTGTGCTTCTTCCTTTGGTTTCAGCAGGGCGACTTTGTCGGCAACGTCTTTGTTCTTTTCTGGAACTGAAATAGCACAGCAACGTTGACACATGATGCAAAATGAAACGTTTTGATTTCAACACATCCTTTTTTTAAATAACGGTACGTATCATGGAAAACATCTCATAAAATTTGTGATGTTTGAAGGGCGAATTTTTTATTTGAAAGTTCCTTTCAAGTTCAATTTTGACTTATCTTCAAAAGGCAGGAAAATCATTGTTAAAAAAAAACTTCCAATCACTTGCCTTTTGTAGTAATAACCAGCTTGTAGGGTCCTCCCCGCAGTCCCATTTTGAAGCATGGTTGATGTCTGTAGGTCCTGGCAATGTTGTGCCACGTCCATCCACCCTGCCCGCTGATACGATATTCCTCTCCCTTTTGCTTCCACACCTTGATTTTTTTCAGAAGAAGTCATTAATCATATTAGAATTTCTCCTAGCAATAGGCGATGAAAAGCCGGTCCAGCGAAGCTAAATGCTTACCTGATGCCTAAGTCCTCTTGGATATTTCACCCAGAAGGAACGGTCGATTTCCTCTTCCGCATCCTTCCTGTCTTTCTTCTCTTGCTTCTTCCGTTCCTCCCTCTCGAGAACTGTGCTTCGGCGAAAGCGTGTGTGCCCTGTTGAGGTTGAATAAGAAGTAACGATCAGAAAGGAACTCTTGAACTCCTCTTGTACTCAACATTAAGACATCCGAGATTTGTTTCACAACTAAAGTTCTTCCACTTACCTAACGACTCGTGCCAAACATGGTTGAAAATCACTGGCTTCATGCTTGCTTCGAGAATGCTAATTGCCTGAGCAAAATCCTTGGGCGAGGTGCACGCATTCACGGCCTTCAGCCAGGTGGCTCGATGGAGACTCCAGTTGGCGTGCAGCAGCGGTGTCGATAGGGAGTTTTCCAGTTGGGCAATGCTCTGCCTCAACGTGCTGACTGTTAGCGCCCTTGAGCCTAGAAGACATCACAGGATAGGTAATTCACCGAGCAACTGGGGGAAATACTAAAAGCTGCGAAAGTCTTATTACCTGAGACTGCCCCGTTCCACTTGAATTCGCTGGCCGATGTTAGACTAAACTTGTGGGAGAGTTGTCGCCGCTTGTCCCGCTCTTCCACATGCTGTGGCTTATTGAGGGCAAGCGTGTTGTTGGAGAACTGGTTAACGTAGGTCTTGTAAGGCCCGTCGCAGCCTAGCTTGTACAGGAATGGACCCGTATTGACCGGGACTACCTTGGAGCGGGTCACCCTCGAGATTTCCCCATCCTTGTTGATGACCAGCACCGAATCAACGTCCTTGCCATAGTTCTCGCCTTTCTTATTTAGCAAGGTGAAGTTGCGGGATCGCAAGTCCTCCAGGCTAAAGGTCCGAGGCTGCAGTGAGCCAGTTTTCGACCTCGTGACGATCCCGGGTCGTTCTACGGGCAAGTGACAAAATTACAACACGGTTAAGGCATTTCGAAATTATAAACTATGTGGCATCCAACAAGTTGCGCAACAGCTTACTTTCATTGGTGGCAACTTCTCCTTTTCTGGCATACGTCTTAGGATGAGCAGCACTGGAATCTTTCGCCGCGTTTTCATCTTTAATTTCTGAAAATGTATGGGACACGTTGAGCTAAACAGATTGTCAACAAGCATGCCAAAACTAAAACGTTGTACATCTGCACGTACCATCCTTAACAGGATGATCCAAAACGGCATTATCGCTTTCGTCCATTTTCACGTCTTTGGCCTCGTTTTTCACCTCTACAGTAGGTTCTTCAGGGGTAGTTGTTTCTATGAAGACAAAAGTTCAGCCTTTAAAGTCCCATTTAAATAAATTTCTCAACATGATCAGATCCCCACGTACACGCCACAAAAATAATCGCCATTAAGTATAGAACTTTCTCCCTATTCAATTAGAAGTATCCGTGTCATTTCCAGAGTTGTTTTAATCAAAATGTATTTTGCTATTCTCGTAGAATCCAAACCGCAAGAAGGAAAGATAACAAGATGTAAGAGTGAAACCTCCTCTTTACCTGATTTTACGGTCGTCGTCGCCGTGGTCGTTGTCGTTGTCATAGTCACAACTGTTGTGGTTTCAGTGAAGGTGGCAGTTTCCTGGGCTACTACGTCACTAGACAGTCCAGCTGGGATCTCCATGGCCGTATTGGTGGCGGAGGATTCCTAGAAGAAAGATCAAAAGAAAATCCTTAGCATTCCTTGTGCTACTGACGAATGACTGCAGGTCTTCAATGAACCAATTAGGAACCTACGATAGTTTTGTTCAGTTCTTCTTCTCTCCTGGCCTCTGCTTCCGCCGCCTCCTTCTTCATCGTCTCTAGTCGCTCAGCCTCTTCCTTTGCCCTTTGTGTTGCTCTCTCGGCTTGAATACGTGTCAGTTGAGCTACAAAGATATTGCATTGCACGTTTTAATACTGCTTTATATCGCATTTGTCGCAGACAATTACCCATCGATTCTGATCTTGTAATTCCTGTGGCGTATTTCATTTACGAGATGAACGTTAAATTAAGTGAATTTAGCGCACATGTGGGTAGTTATAATGAAGCGATGCATTTAGATACCGACTTATCTTGGGCGCATGGATGAACAGGAAATTTCAAGACCTTGTCTAAAAATTCAAGGACATTTCAACTTACTGACAAGGATTCAATCGCATTTAGCAAAGGTATCTTTTCAAGGCCATTTCAAGGTTTTCTTGAACAGTTGAAGGTAGGACTCCTCAAAATATGAGTCAGTGTGCATCCCAATATGCAGGTAATAACCAATATGTTATATAACTTTCTGAATTTTTTAACAGTAGTCATAAGTGGCAACACATTTTAAATTTTCATAAAATTACTAAAAAAAACTACAATAGCCACTCACGAATTTTGTCATCATCTACAAGTCTAAGTATCTGGGAAGGTCAATAAAACAAAAACAAAGAATCACATCAAAAAATTGGTGTGTCGATATGAAATTTCCGACTAACGTCAATGGTATTATCAAAAAGTGACTAAATACACAGTTTAAAATTGCCCAATAGCAACAAAACATGTCTTAAAAACTAAGAATCTTTTTCAAAATTGTCAACCCACAAATGCATAACCTTGATTTTTTCCCATAACCCCCCAAAAGTGCTATTGGCATTTAGTTGTTTTAAATAGGGAAACGGGAGAGTAATTTTCCCAGTATAGTAACACCACGATTTACGTTTGATATTAAAATGCTCAAATTTGTAAATTAATTGTAACTTATAAGAAACTTGCAATATCTTCAAATATTACATGTAGCAGTATTTACTCTGATATGAACTATAAAAGTATGAAAACTGTATAAATATTAACTGAAACTTTCTATAATTTGGGTATTACTGTAAGCCAAAAACAGTTTAAAATCTTCAAAAATGTGTAAGATCCAGAAATCCAAACTTACTGTTTTCCATTTCCAAGTAGGACTTCTTGTTCCCCCTGTGGGAAGTGGTCAAGCTCTCCGTGATATCCATCTGGCGGTGAATCTCCTCCTTCATGTCCTCGATGGAGCGGCAAAGGTCAGCTTCCAGGTCATTGGGGTCCAGCACTTCCATCAATTCGGCGAGTTGTGCCTTGCTGGTATAGTACCACGTCTCTCCTTCGTCATCCTCCCTGAAAGAAACTCTGGTTAGGTATGGATAGGGGGTCCGAGGTAATGGCTATGGCTGTTGGATACTTACACAAAGATTCTTCGGCACAGGAACCAGTACTTCCTGCCGTGCCGGTCATATCCCAGCGGCTCTTGCCTGCACAGCAAGCCGCTTTTCTCCATGTCCGAGATACAGTCGTTGACACCTGTAACCTGCACAAACGGAAAAATGGAGAAGAATTATGCAATGTACACAAGCGCACTTCATCTAGAGAAAAAGTGCTGGAAAATGGCAAATAGTTAAACTTCGCCATTCTGAAAAGGAAAACTTTGAAAATGGTTAAGGAGTAACCATGCAATTTTGAATAAAGTAGTGCAGGAAATTTGTATTTTGTAATCGACTTTCAGAAAGATTCAAGCTTTAGCTTTTTGTTTTTAAAGTTGCTCGAAAGTTTTAAAACTGAGGTTGTTTAAAATTTCACAATGCTTGGTTACGCAAAGATTCAGTAGTTTCCATTCCCCGGGAACCCTTAAAATTCATAAGAGGGTCGTGCATTAAACTAAGCATCCTACACGCAACATAAAACTGCCATATGTTAGGGGATGTGATTTTAGTGCTTGGTATAATGTGAATTTTCGTTGAGTTTAAGCGAAAAACTTGCTCAAAATTCGAAAACCAGTCAGAGGTTTGTCAAAACTGTAACTCCTTCCAAAGGGATTCTCATTTATCAAACTCATTTTGTAATTTTAGTTCAATCTTAGCAGAAAACATGCTGAAAAACCTTTCTATCAGATTTAGCTTTGAACAATTAATTCATGACACGTAGATTGTCATCCAAAAAAAAAAAAAATAATAATTTACTGCTCATTGTCTTTAGTTTTTTTATTTTGTATAAGAGGTGGAAAACACAAAATAGAATAGCTAAACATGAAATGTTGTTTGTGTCGCCATTCTTGTTGCTACTCAACCAAGTATAAACCATTCCAGTTTTACAAAAACACATGTATCGGTATTTTCAAATCAGCCCCTTTCAAATGATAATTAAACATTTCCTGAATTTTTTTTAATAAGCGGTTTCATTTGCCAGATCAACTCCCAGGTAATATGTTACTTTATATTTATTTATTTTTTGTGCCGGAAATCCAAGAATTTTGCATGCAGAATAAATTACCAAAAATTGAGCTATTGAGCTCCACCAGCAGTGGTTGAGATACGCGAGGGATTCTGCAATGGCATTGCACCTAGATTCAATTCGAATCGACAACCTTATCGACTCAAATTCGAGGTGTCAGTCACACGAACGAATGCAAATTCTTCCATCTGCCCTTGGCCAATCGTCGTTTCATTGATTGCTCCAGTGGAGATGTCTGGCAACGGCAACTGGCAAAACCAGTAAACTGGTCGCAAGCTGGTTGCCTGGGCGAGTTATTGAATTTCTCCCCATCTCAAGCATCTTTTCATCCGACTATAGAGGCTCCGATGACAACGGTTGAATGCAATTGACTTGGTACATGGTTTACATAACGCTTTGGATTGACCAAATCAATCCAAAGCGTTGCCAGTTGACAACATTGCATTGCTATTTGACCTAAGTTTGAAAAATACTTAATTCCAGAGTCCAGACATCCTTCATTCCAATCAGTTTCCTCCCCGAGATGGAATATAAAACCAAGTTACACCAATAGATTATTGGTGCAACAGCTACGGCACATTGGCGTTGCTCGTGGTCTCATCCAATCTCGGCCACTTCAAGATTTCAGCTGGCCCTCTACGGTGATCTTGCATTTAATTTTACAAGAATGCTTAAGCGTTTAAAGACTGCCTTAAACTCAGAGACTGTTTTTTCTAAACCTAACGTATGCTGAAATATTACCGGTTACATTTCTCCCCCGTCATCAGAGTAATTGGAGTAACCGCCAGTTAGTTAATTTATGCAGTGGGATACTTTCACGTGATGCAAATGGTGTTGGTGTCACCAGTTTCTTATAAAATAAAAAAATAAAAAAAATAATTTGGAACAACACCAAGAGTAGGATGATCTAATATCGAGAACGTTCACCCAAGAGTACTGGCTTGAAAACGACGCTATTTTCCCACACAACAAGAGTCATAGTAGCGCACCCACAGTAAAAACGCGTTTTTATGAAATTGCGTTTTACTAAAAGCAAAATGTTAAGTAGCAAAAAAAATTCAAATACCGGAATAATGTGCTGCATAATTTCAAGTTTCGAATTATTTGGATAGACATTTCCAGAATATTATTTTTAAACTAAAATACGTTTGGAAATATTGGACATTTTTCTAAAAACATGCTTTAACGTCGAGGAGTAAACCCACAAGTTAAAAACAGTTTGAGTTAATTATGAAATCTAAAAATTTGACAAAGTGTGAACGCTATGAAATTTGTGGAAAGAATCTGTTTGATTAGATAATCTGAAAAAGCATCAGTTATAATCATCAGTCAGACTTAATTTTCTTCTACCATTTGTTTGTACATTTTAAAGCTTGTAATTTGGAAAATTGGGAGAATGTTATATATTATTCGACACTACACGAGTCCATTCCAAGAAGGATATGCTTTAATGTATTTCTCAATTAATCTAAAATTGTGGACTATTTTGGCCAAATTGCACATTTAATGCAGAAAAATTGCATTTCTAGAGCAGAAAGTCTCACTTTTACTGCACAAAAATCGCATTTCTACCTAAAAAAGCGTACTTTTAATGCAAAAAAATGCATTTCTAGAGCAGAAAATCACACTCTTAATGCAAAAAGAGTTAAAAAGAAGAATTTGCGACATTTCAGCACACAAAAAAAGTGCAATTCCTCTTTATATTTTGCCTATTCGGCTTACAATTTGTAATATTTCTTGGATTTCGGTGGTAAGGGCCCCCCTTACCCCCCAATATCCCCCTCCCATATATACCAGGACATGCTTAGCAACAAGTATCTTCTATAGGCACCATGCAATATCTTAATTATATTTTTGTGCTCCAGAAGTTAAACAACGCCATGCATAAGCAACGGACGAAAATTGGCGGGAAAACTTCAACAATGCTTTAACAGTTGAGACTGTTTGAAAAAGAAACCCCAAAAATTATTATCCAGCACTATCAATTGACAGACACATGTCACCACTACCAAGACATGACTTCTCCGTTCGTCAGCACTGAAATTAGTGCAAAAATTCCTAACAAAAACTGGGTAACCTCAGAATTAGGGGAAGAATAAAAAAACATTATGTGTTCACCCACACCTCTTTTTTTGTACATTTTTGTCGATTGTTGTGATCCTGCAAGGTTCTCTCGTACAAAAAAACTAACGACATTAGCTGTGCTACATTCTGGGCACCAGTGGGTCAAGGACAAGAACTATCATAAAAACCAAGTTTGATTTTTTTTCAAATCAGCGGAGGTTCATTGTACTTTTTTTTTACTAAAGAATTGTAATTTCAACACCTTGGCCACTCTGGGTCCTTACTTTGGAATTCTCCTAATAAGGGTGATTTTTCTTGGAAAGTCCTATTTTAAATCTAGATATTAAGGACCTTTTTAAACTTAGTTCCATAAAACCCCTTAATGATACCATGGGCTGAAGTCGCAAGAATATGATTTCATATAAAATTCAATAACGATATCATTGTGCAATTTTCTATTATCCCAATTTCCAGAAGTCTGGAAAAAAAACTGAACTAATTTGCAAGATGTCAGAAATGTACTTTACTACTTTCATCCGACACCCGTATAAAAACCAACCAACACATGTAAAATATAAGAGTTGCCCTATATATGCAGTAACCCTCACCCTCAAAAATAAGAACATTCTCAGTGCAACTGTTGATGAGCAAATGCCCTTTGATCTTCAAGTTCAAACTTCTTGCTAGAGCTAGTACAACTAATCTAAAGTGTATGGTATCAGAAATTTAACTTTACAACTGTTACTAGCCAACATAAGTAGTCAAGCAAGAGATGTAGTAATGCTTGGATTGTCCCCATACCATTTAATATAAACTGGTCAAGTCTCCATCGATACAAAAGTTTTGACAGGTTTTGGGTCTCTAAATGAAACATTTCCAAACTGAATTCCCCGAGATTTTCTAACATAACACCCTCTGCTTTCTATGTGTGTGCAACACTCGAGAGACAGGCACTGATAATCCAAAGACACGAAACAATCGGTGGATATACTGCAGCATACATGACAGCATTTAGATTATCGGTTGAACATTTATGCATTATCAGTGTTGAATTTACTTGGTTAGCAATGAATCTTATTCAAACTATGTATTACAATAACCATTCTTTTCATTTCTCTGCCATTTTGATTAGGCTGCATATTTTCTAAAATGTACCTTGTACAACATTTCTCGTTGCAGCTTAATTTCTGAATGGAGGACTTATTAGTGATATTACAATGGACCTTATAAGCCCCATGGCTTTTAATTCACATAGACTAAACTTATCTTGGTCCAGGATGTTGATTTCAATACATCAGGGGCGACCAATCATATTTTTTTCTACAGTTTGACCACTGTCCCACCTCATAGCTCTAAAGTCCCCAAAAGCCGTAATTTTATATTTAAAGCCGATATAGCATAAGGCATTCCTGGTTTTGGAGAATAAATTGAAAGTGGGAAGTGGGAAGGTGTTGAGCCACTGAGCAGTGGTCAGACTAAAAAGGGTTAAACAACCCCGAAAAACACTTAAAACCACGTGATGGTGATGTCTTGATATAATGCTGCAAATAAATTCTCCGTTTTTGTAATCCTTGTATTTTGGAAAATGTACTGCCAAACTAGTGGAGAATTCAAGACCTAACCGCAAGCTTAGCGAGACATTTCCTAACCGTGAAAAATCAACAAAAGGTGGACGAAAAGCTTCACTTTTCTCGACTGGCATCTAGCTCAAACAGCTTCTTGACTTTAGGCAAGTACTGAGCAATAATCCGTGCTATTAATGCCAAATTGTTAGGGATTTCAGCAACACTGCATCGTGAGTCTTACCTGAATGAACTTTCATGAAACAATAATACGCAACACAAGCTTACCTGATGAGATCTGCACACGGCGCACATCCAATCCTCCACAGGCACCGAGTCCATGGGTGGGTCAACGCAGGCCAGATGATAGACGGCTGGACAGGTTTCGCAACAGAGAAGGTCCCCCAGTCGATGGCACACCCGGCAGTGATCATCATACTGGATGGATCCCTCTGCAACAAGCTCCTCCCGCACATTGTTCGTGGTGAGGAAGAGGTCACAGAGGAACTTGAGCACGGTCAGCTTGTTGCTGATGTTCGTGAAGGGATACTCCCCGTCCTCAAAGGCTGGCAGCACCCCGCGGTACTCGGGGTCGCTCTCCAGGTAGCAGCGCAGGTTCTCCGGCCACGTCATATTGTCCGTGAGGAACAGCTGGATATTGACGCTGTCCTTCTGGTCGTGGGCGGCGAACATGGTGTTGTTGGCGTCCTCCTCTCGCAGGATTGCTTTCAGCAGTACAATGTGGGTCTCTGCCAGGAGGTTGTTCTGGTCGTCGCCGGCCAGGGAGGCGCAGAAGTCTTCGAAACGATAGGGCGAGATACGCACTATGTGCTTGAAGCGCCGCAGGATCTCGTAGACGCCCAGCGCCTGAAAGAGTTCGCCGCGGTGGAGCAGAAGGTCCTCGGACGACTTGGGGAGCCCCAGCTCGGGGTAATCCCGGTCCTGCAGCCATACTGGGCATGGGCTGCGTGCCCTCCTAGTGTACTTACGCTTACCACCTGGGGTAGTGCTACAGATGGTGCTGTAGCTGCTATGCGAATACACACTCACGTTATCAGAGTCCAGGCTCACGTCCGAGTCACCGTCGCCGTCTCCCTGGTAGTCGCTCTCGCTCGAGGCGCCGTTGCCCTGCTCGGTCGAGTCGTCCTGGTCACTGTCGGCTGCCACGGCCGCCTGCAGAAAGCTACGTCCCCGCTGCGCCGATTCGCGCAACCGGGCTCGGAAATCTCCCCGTCCGCTGCCGGGGGACTCCATGTGCCCCCCTCCCCGGGACGCATGGTGTCCCCCGCTCAGCAAGTACCTGGGCTTCTTCAGGAAATTGGGTCTGGCATTGCGTGAGGACAATGGAAACTTGGGCGGGCGTCCACGGCCACGCCGGCCCCTCGACGACATGCTTGCAGCGTTCTGTCCACTCGCTTCCTTCCAGAAACAGTAGCGGTTCCCGGCAAACAGTTAATGGCGCTCGGGGGGGCTTTACCTACTGACACCTGGGCGCCGTATTCTGGGTTCCATGTTGAAATTTTTCAATCGGAGGCCGCCATTTTCGACTCGTAGGGGGGTCACGTGATGGCGGACTGGGTAAGGGCTGGCCGCGAAATAGGTTCCGCGGATTGGGGCCTTCGGAGACCGCCTCTGGATGCCCTCGACGATCGCTGATTTATCCTAGGCGATGATAAAGACGAAAAACAAAAATTTTACAAACAATGGAACGAAAACGTCCATTTTCCGTCAATGTAGAGCGAGTCATTGCCGTTGCTTATCCACGATGTAAGCGCGCTTCTCATTGGTCGAAACCACGAGCCGCCATGGCCGTCGCCAGAAATCGGACGCTTGGAAATTTGGCGTTGAACGGAGATTTTCGGTGATTTTTCACGGAGATCGGTTTCGAAGATCGGAATTTCGTTCTTGCCGGTCGAAAATCGCATTTCCTAGCGCTAAAAACGCACTTAGAAGCCGAATTGTCTCGCAGGCTCAGTGTGAAAATTGACCAATGGCGTGCGGGCTTAGATCGTGTTGGGACGTTGGCCCCTCCCCCTTGCCTCGAAAATTGAATGAATGCGATCAGACGCTAGGGACGAAATCCATTCATAGGGATAACTAGCGTCAAGCCGGATTTTGATGAAGTTTCAGGAAAAAAAAATCAAAGTCGAGTTTCAAACAAAGTTTGCGGTGTCCGACGAAGCAGCGTGGTTACCGTCGATCTTCAATGAGAGCGTTTTGAAAGGATTCTACCCCGCCAAAAGTCGTTGGGATGGGATCCCACGAGGCAGTTGTCGGAAACAAGTGTGCATTTGCCATTACCTTTCTCTGCAATGTCCACGATGCCAAGTTGGCGCCTGTTTTCAAGGCGAAATGTCCATTTCTCCAAAATAAACTTTCTTCAGAATCTTGCCCGATATTACCGCACTTTCACCTTCGTTTGTATTCCGAAAACCAAGACACAAGAATGCTGTCAGTACCTACACGGGGTATCAACACATGCGCGTTCGAGATTGAAGCGCCGTACTATGACGTCATTAATGGACTACCCCCGTTTGTTGGTTTTTATGCCTGCTCTTCACAACTAGTCACAACGTGGTCTGCTAGTGACGTCACGAGTGTACAAGTGAATGAGAGAATTTCGGTAGTGCTAGGCAGATGCATGTTTGTAAATATTGAAAAAAGAAAAATTGAATAAAATAC